>JACEFZ010015660.1:142500-292500 GCA_014155875.1 Cepaea nemoralis | reverse complement strand
ACAGACAGACAGACAGACAGACAATTCAGCTCGAATGAGTGAACTAAACAACACAATGGAGGAAAGCAGAAGACTGTAGGAACTATTTACAAACATACTCACTGCCTCATCCTTTCCACGCTGGACCTCCTGAATACCGGAGCCGGTCGAGTAGTGTAACAGTGGTAGTAATCACACAGCTGCTTCTGCTTGAACTCCGGGTAGTGGTAGTTGTAACTGTTGAACCACAGGGCATCCACTCGCGGAGGCTTGAAAGCATCTACCCCTACAGTTGTCATGGCGATCCGAATTCTTATTTCCTACTCCTGAAACTAGAATTGGAGTCTTATTTTATCAGATTTACCGTCCAATATGTTCGGTAATGGTGCATACCATTTTTGATTATATCCCGGTAGTTTTAATCGCCGTAGAGGTTTTTTATTTATTTATTTATTTATTTATTTTAAATTAGGGTCTATCTCCATGGTTGATGGTGCCTAAAATGGGTACCAGAATAATAATTTTAAAACACAAAGAGATTACAAAGCCAGATTATGGACTTCATTACACCGAGTATTATCCCATATGGATCGGTCTCTTTCCGCGGGCGGCCTGCCGAAAGCATAGCACAAAGCACGAACTCCTTAGCTCCAGCGACGACTCCCCAGGAGTCTCCGAGAAAATAGAAACCACAACTACTTCGCCACGGAGACTCCTTGAGTACCAGGAAATATCGTGGAACTTCGAAGCCGGACGTGTCGTGATATTGACCACATGGCCCACACAGTGCCGATTGGTCTACAAGAATATTGAGCTGGCACCACAAACCCAATACACATAATGGTGTGTAAGCGGGCCTTGTACATTTATGTTAATTATTTTGTTCGGGAACATAGGTTACTCAGTGGCTTTCAAGCTCGCTCATGGTCCGGTGATCACAAGTTAGAATTCGTTCCAAGTGGGGATTTTCATTGGCCCGTCCTGCCAGGTCGACGAAGCCTTAAAATGTGTGCCCGGAAAATTTATGGGAAATAAAGGCTTCCGGTATGATGTTGTGTTGTTTGTCCATCACGAATGATGATGATCATTCATTTTATCCAGTGGGGTTGAAAGTATGGAGCCGTGAGTTCTAAGATGGCTGATAAGGCCTAGTTTGGCTCGATATGTTCTTTGACAATGTGGGAAAAGAATGCTTGACGTTCCAGGACGAGGCTCTCCCGCCGTAGTTTTTCTATCCAGCCTTTTCTTCACAACTCTTGCAGTCCTGGTTGCTTCACAAGTGACTGCATCCTTATGTAATGATGCACGCCACGAATTACGGTCTTTAGCAGCAGTCTCCCATGTGTCAAGATGAATTACAAAAGCTTTCAGTGAGATTTTCAGAGTGTCTTTAAAGCATTCCTTCTGGCCGCCTTGGGAGCGTTTACCACAACGCAGCTCGCTGTAAAAAAAAAATCGTTTAGGGAGCCTGTGATCTGGCATACGAGTTAAGTGACCAGCCCAGCGAATCTAATTCTTCATTAGTACAGTGTAGATACTGGGCATGGATGCTCTTTCTAGAACTTCAGTGATATTTACCGCATAGCCCATCGCATGACGATTGACCTAAAATATGGTCAGCACCATACACGGAATAACCTCAGGGCGTGAAAATGTGTCCCTGGCTTGTTCTTTACCTACCATTTAGATTTATTGGGCACATTATGAGAAGAAATTCACTGGAGAACTTGGTGACAACTGGCAAGATTAAGGGGGAAGGTATAGAAGTAAATACCTGGATGGCTTTGCCATGTGGCATGGTCGAGACAAAAACACTGAGCTCATCGACGACTATGGTGATTGTGTGAGATGGCGAAACATGACTGTCCACGTTTATCGGCGAGGCACATGATGATAAAGATGATCATTTAGGGTGTTATATTCTTCTTTATATGATAACTAGCTTCGCCCAGCCCCTGGCGGGGATCTATCTATCTGCCTGCCTGCCTGCCTGCCTGCCTACCTACCTACCCCCCTCTCTCTATATATCTATCTATCTATCTATCTATCTATCTATCTATCTATCTATCTGTCTGTCTGTCTGTCTGTCTGTCTGTCTGTCTGACGACCCGGCCCGGCTGTCTATCTATCTATCTATCTATCTATCTATCTATCTATCTATCTATCTATCTATCTATCTATCTATCTATCTATCTATCTATCTATCTATCTATCTATCTATCTATCTATGTTCGGCCCGTTCCCGTTAAAAATATAGATAGAATAGAAGAATAGATAGATTGATAGTAGAAAATATGATTGGAAGAGATCTATCTAAAGTAAACTTACCAAGATATCACGAACAGCCAATAAATGGTGGGCGGTTAGTTGACTGCAGAGTACTGCAAAGGATATGCAACTAACTTTCTCTCACAAAAAATAACTTTTTTTTAACGAACGAAAATCTTTATTTTCAAAGGGTTAAGAATTGGGCACGCAGGCCCGTCCTACATTCTGCCCTTCTTCTTTATTTCCTCTCATACATTCTTTCATTCAACATCTCTTATGATGCAATTCTTTGACAACAAAAGAACAACATGCATGAAAAGAAAAACGCATGAAAAGTAACTCGTTGAGGCAATGTTTAACATGGGCATCATAAATACCCAGCGTGGGTGTAACGCGCCATACATATGAGAATGATTTTTTAAAAATTAAATGTGCTGTTGAAGAAAAATAAAAAGATGAGTTAGAAAATTTTCACTATTTAAATAGATGCAATATTTTCATGAAAACTTTGAAAATGCCTTAAAGATTGTATCATTATATATTATAACGCATATACCTGTAGATAACTGTAGAGAAAAGGTCCACCTATTTGAGAAATATGCAACAATTATTTTAATTACATATCCATCCATCATGTGCCATGCCGGTAAGCGTGGGCGGTCATGTTCTGCCATCTCACTCGATCACCAGAGTCGTGGATCAGCTCCGTGTTTCTGTCTCGACCATGCCACAAGGCCAAGCCATCCAGGTACTTGCTTCTAGGTCTTCCCCTTGGTCTGTTCCCCTCGATCTTACCAGTTGTCACCAAATTCTCCAATCCATTTCTTCTCATAACATGCCCACAAAATTTTGACTGTCTACGTCTAATTTCTCTAATCAATTTACGATCTTCATTTGTTTCTTGAAGGTTCATTGGTCTTTCTGGCTGTCCATGGTATTCTTTGCATTTTCCTCAGAAACCACATCTCTACAGCCATCAGATGTTTTTCAGCCTGACTGCTCATTGTCCACGCTTCACATCCATACAAAAGTACAGGTTCAATGTAGCATCTCAACACTCTTTTTCTCGTTTCAATTGACATCTTTTTATTGGTCAATATGTTTTTCATCTTGCTAAAGGCTACTTTTGCCATGGCGATTCTTGTTCTAATCTCTTCAAGGCATCTCCCATCAGATGTTATTACTGTTCCGAGATAATTGTACCTGCTCACTTGTTGAAGAATATTCCCATTTACTTGTATATTACATTGTGGTATTTCGTCCTTCCTAGTGACGACCATAATCTGTGTCTTTTTACAATTTAATTCTAACCCTAGTTGTTCACTGTGTGTAACAATCGCATCTACTAAATTTTGCAGGTCCTGTTCATTGTCTGCAGTCAAGACTGTATCATCTGCATATCTAATGTTATTGATGCATCGTCCCCCAATGTTGATTCCTTCCATATCTTAAATATTTCTGAAAATACTTTCACTGTACAAGGAAAACAGATCTGGAGACATTACACATCCCTGTCTCACACCCCTTTTAATAGGCTGATATTGGCTTACTTCATTATCAACTCTTATGGCAGCTTGTTGTTTCCAATATATGTTTTTTACAAGTCTAAGATCTTTTCCATCAATTTGTAGATCTTCAAGCATCCTTATCATGTTGACATGTCTCACTTTATCAAAAGCCTTTGTGCAGTCAATAAAGCAAAGGTGTAGATCTTTGTTTACTTCTATAGAACGTTCGATTATCTTTCTCAGTATATGCACAGCATTTACTGTACCCTTGCCTTCCACAAACCCACATTGTTCTTCTCCTATTTCAGGTTGTATTTTCCTCCTAACTCTTTGCATGATAATTCTTAGCAAAATCTTCGTGATGTGACTCATTATACTAATTGTTCGATGTTGATCACATTCCAAGGCTACTGATTTCTTTGGGATTGCAATAAATACAGAATTACATAACTCCTGAGGTATATTTCCAGTATCATATATTGTATTAAGCAGACTGGCAACTTGATCTATTCCATATTCTTCTAAAGCATTAATCATTTCTGTTGTGACGCTGTCTGAACCGGGGGTCTTGCCAGATTTCATATGGTTAAGAGCATTCTGAACCTCCATCTTCAAAATTGCTGGTCCTTCATTATTATTTTGAACATCATACTGTTCGTCTCTGTTATCGTCATACAGGTTTTTCACGCAATCTGACCATTCATGTAATATCTGATCTTTTTCTATTATGACTCTTCCATCTTTTGTCTTTAGGCAGCCTGCTGATGTACGTGTTCTTTGATTAGTAAGCTCCTGAATTCTTTTGTGCATTAGTTTCGCATTGTTACTGTTGTGTTGTTTTTCAATTTCTCTGCAATTTTTCTCAAGCCATGTTTCTTTTGCCTCCTTACATAAGGTTCTCACTTTTCTGTGAATTTCTTCATATTTGGCAGGATTATTTTTGTTCTGTCTTCTTGTTTCCATTAGTTGTAAAATTTCTTCAGTCATCCATGTCTTACGGCCCACTTTCTTTACTTTTGGAATAGTTTTTTCTGCTGCGCAACTGATTGAATTCTTCATCGTTTCCCATTGATCATCTACATCTTGAAACAGGATCTCTAGATCAGACAATATATCAAATTTGTTCTTAACTTCTATGTTAAAATTATCTTGTATTTCTTTGTCAGTTTTCAATTTGCACAAGTCATATTTAGGGTTTCCTGCTGTATACTTAACTTTCTTTAACTTTACCCTCAATGTGCCTGTAATTAATCTGTGATCACTGTAACAGTCTGCATTTGGAACTGTTTTTACGACTGTTAACGCATTTCGAAACCTTTTGCTTATCAGGATGTAATCTATCTGGTTTTTAATCCTGCTGTCTGGACTCCTCCATGTCCATAATCTTCTAGGATGCTGTTTAAACCAGGTGTTTCCTACAACCATTTCTTGTTCTTTTGCCCATTCTACAAGTCTGTGCAGTGTCTCTGTCAATCACATGGCCGCTTTCGACAATGTGCCTACCAATTGAAGACGCCGGGAGCTTCCGGTGTGTCGGCCCCACGAGGCTAGCATCTCCTGTGTGTTGTATCTTGTTGACCCATTGAAGTATGTGTTCTGACACTCCTTTGTTAAGCTGTCTCTCTGTTCTACCAATGTAGAAGGCCTGGCATCTACATGTGAATTGGTAAATATAATTTTTTGTGGTGTACAGAGGAACAGGCTCTTTGACTGCTGGTGTAGGAATCGGTACGGTTTTATATCTAATGACTGGAGTTGCAGCACAGAATGTTCGGCCTACTGCTGTAGTAAGCCGGTCTTGTAGACGTTGCATTACGTCATCCCCTCGAAAGGTTAGCTGGATGAATACCTTGAGTTCAAGGTATTCTTACAACATGGACCGAGATCTGTGGAGCGACATAAATGCCTACACCAGTTGGCAAGGCACTTGATGATGATGGTAATGGAATACATTACTCAGAGTCACGGGCACATGATTATGATGATGATAATGACGATAGATTTGAACCAGGAACTTCTGAGGTAGAGACATACGCCGTAGCTTCCCAATGACGCCTCCTCACAGATTTATATCCAGCTATTTGTGTGCTGATGAAGGCTTTAGCCACATCGTCCATTGTTTCCCTGGTGATTGTTTGTTCTGGTAAATATTACCGATTCTACTGTTCGCTTTTGTTGGTGTATTCATAAATTTATCAAACAATTTAATACTGTAAGTTAAAAAAGATTAGACAACTCTGATACCTTTGAGTTTTAAAGTTTCATATCTGCTTACCTCCCTTGTAATTTACAATGCGCGAATGAGCGCAGCGCACGTGTATGTGTGTATTTGTGCCACATAATACGAGGGTAAGTTAATAAGTAAGTCACAAATGGCTGTAGAAAAATAACTAAATATGATAACAATTTGAAACCAGTTTATTTTTATACATACATTGTCCCTTTATTTCTCAACATAATTTCCACCAATATTGATGCACCTATCCCACTGTTTTATCAGTCCTCCCAAACCGGCTGCATAGAACTGCGTGCTCTGTTTTCTAAACTACGTTTTCACTTCACATTCAACTTCGGCGTCATCGGCTGCATAGAACTGTGTGCTCTGTTTTCTAAACTACGTTTTCACTTCACATTCAACTTCGGCGACATTCGCGAAATGTCTCCCGCCAAGGTGGTTGTGAGTGTTTATGCTGACAAATATTTGTTCCGTAAAGCGGTGCATAGTTGGGTAGAAAATGGTACGAGGGCGAGTCAATAAGTAAGTCACACAGTTCTGTGGGATGGCCAGTAAATGAAAACAAAGCACGCAGTTCTATGCAGCCGGTTTGGGATGACTAATAAAGTGATGGGATAAGTGAATAAATGTTGGTGGAAATTATGTTGAGAAACAAAGGGATAATGTATGTATAAAAATAAACTGGTTTCTAGTTGTTATCATGTGTAGTTATTTTTCTACAGCCATTTGTGACTTACTTATAAACTTATCCTCGTACATACATATCTCGCGGGCTGTGCTTGCATACACTAAAACTGTATGTGTGCATGAGGATAACCAAATGAACATAAGACCATACGTTATCCGATTGCCTGCGAGGTCAGTTTTTTAAAACAAAAAGTTAGGTTCATATCCTTCACAGGACGTCGCAGTCAACTCCAACATGTTTTATTTCATGATTTTTATGGCAAGTTTACGTTCAGTCGTCTGCCATTGCTTTCTGAACGACCGGCACTCATACGATTTTATAAAACCCAACACAATGCGGTCTGCTGCCAAATCTCCCGCAGCTGTGCTTTGAACGCGGTATGCGGGATCACGAACTGCGTCTGTAACTCCTTCGTCACTGCTCTGGAGAGAGGACCTTCCCATGTCCTTCTGAAAATGTCTTATTATTTATGTACGATTTCCCTTAAACTATACTATAATGTATAGACGGAGGGGTTACGGTTCAACACTGTTCTTCGGACAAACTAACCTGGTGATAACGATCTTTGAGTGAATCCCTTAGCCTGTGTTTTCTACTTCTTCCCTTTAGGTGTCATGTCCTACTCTGTGGTTGACAATGGATTAGTCTTTATTCAACGAGATGTCCGTGTCATGTCAGCCTGATGTGTTATTAGAATCATTAGAATATCATCTTCCTGTAATGTTTGGTCAACTTAGGTGCTAAACAGTGCCTTATTCCCCGCGCACTAATTTCTTCTCTTTCAAAAGCAGGAGCGAAGAAGACCCGGTCCACGAGACAAATATTTGCCTAGTCCCGCCATTTTGAGTTCTATTTTTAACTTTCGCTTTTTTTTAACATAAGCGTAGTCCATACACTTGCTACTACTTCTAGTGCACAGGAAGGCTTTTTACGTGTGAATTATCTTTCCCGTCAGGCGATCCCACTCCGACTTCAGTGGTACTTGTAATTTATATCCCCAAATCAAGGACGAGAAGTCAATATTTTAGTAGAACTGATCGGTAAAGGGATTGAACGAGTTACCTCGGCATCAGCACACCGGAAGTTTAAGAACGAGTGCTCTTATTCATTCGGTCGTGCTGATCTCCACTTGAGTTCCATAAATCTTACATAAACAATGATGCATTTCCAACTCTGAAGAGGCATGTATTGAAATATACATCTGTGATCGAAACAACCTACTGCTGCCAGCAGTTCTTTTCAAGACTTAACATCGCGGAGAGTCTAATAAGTTTCATACTGCTTGACGCAATCCTGGGAAAGCAGTTGTGTGTGAGTACAAACCCATCAGTATCTGAATAACGAAGACACAAACCATATATAGTACGATTTATTGCCTGGCACATTTGGCTGCATCTCGTCAGGTACTTACTGCAGATGCCACACAACGTAGAGTAAAATGATTAGATTCATCGTTCAAGTTGAAATATACACATGTTCGCACAGTAATACCATCAGTATCAACTAATCTCACGGCAACCAAAGACACTGTACAATCACATGGAATGACACTACCCAGTGTCACCCATCGAGCGTTGGAATGTCAACTATTCCTCCCCACATCATCTTCGTGTGTCTGCCGACAAGCTAGGGCGGTCATGTTTCGTCATCTCACACGATCACCAGAGTCGTGGATGAGCTCCGTGTTCTTGTCTCGACCATGCCACGTGGCCAAGCCATCCAGATATTTACTTCTCTGCCTCCCCAAGACGATTGACGGCACTAGTGGAAGAATAAGATTATGATGTTGATGACGACGACGACGACGATGATGATGATGATGATGATGATGATGATGATGATGATGATGATGATGATGATGATGATGATGATGATGATGATGATATAGAAGCAGTTTCAGCCATCACATTAGGAGTGAGTTAATTAAATGTTTGACCAAATATATCAGGCTTATTTTAAAGCTATAAGTTTGTATAGCCCGCGAATAACATTTGAATTATAATACTTGTTAATTTAATTGTGTACCATGTTTGGTCCAAACCTACTTTTTGTTTGGTACTAAATCACTGACACACATCAAAACAGCCCTTACAAGAAAAAATAAGTTTCGCCTCTCCTGTTCTCGAGGAACATGTGTACTTCAACGCACCACCATTTTGTCGACTGGACTGAATTTCCAAACATGTTCTGTTTATAGGTGTCATTGTGCACTCTAGCACAGTGCTTCCCAAACTTGTCACTTTCGAGGACCGACATAGAATTATCTTTTTGCACCAGGGACCGGTGCCATTTTTAAAAACAAATGTTCTCCTATTAATCTGGAATTTTATATGACCTCAATATACATTTTAATATACATATAAGATTTAACGTAATTGTGGTAGTTGTCCCGGTGCGCTAAATACTGCTCCATAATATAATTGGATGACAGTGATTTATTTAATTGTGGTCCCATTTTCATGAGTAAAAATGTTACTGTAGAGATTTACTAATCAAACAATTTTTCAAATGTCAAAACTACATTTAGGTCTTCTTGTAAAGGTGTATGTACTCGGATACCCTTACAGTAATGAACACCAATCTTCTTCTTCTTCTTCTTCTTCTTCTTCTTCTTCTTCAGCGTTCCGAGCCATTGAGGTTCTTTGCTGCAGATACAAACCGTCTCCATTCGTCTCTCTGGTTGACCTTCTCTTGCCAGTCGTTGATTCCAAGTGCTTGTAGGTCTGTATATATATTATCTCTCCACCGTCTTCTTGGTCTACCTCGGGGTCTACGGTCATTTATTTCCTGAGTGTAAGCGAGTTTTGTTTCCCTATTATCTTCCATTCTTTCTATATGCCCCAGCCATTGTAGTCTATTAGCCTTCATGATACCAGTGATTAGCGGGGACTTAAACAGATCATAAATGTCTTTGTTACTTCTTCTTTTCCACTCTCCACTTTGTGTATCCCTAATGGGTCCAAAGATGCGTCTTAAAACTTTGTTCTCAAAGGTTTGTAGCAAGGCTTCGTCTCCTTTCGTTGTACTCCAGGTTTCAGAGCCATACATCATAACTAGTCTGATCAGTATTTTGTATATTGTGATCTTGGTGTTACGAGATAGCGCCTTTGATTTTAGTAGATGTTGTAGTGCATAGTATATCTTATTTCCAGAATTGATTCTAGTTTGTATTTCTTCCCTTATGATGTTGGAGCAGTTGAAGATTGTACCCAATATGAACACCAATATAAAATAAAAATAAAATATATATTGGAAAACGATACGAAATCAGATTTCTTCTTCTTCGTTCATCCGGAGTTTTTTTTCGGACGTGATTGCGTTGTGCCTGTTTACAGCAGAGCTGCGTTCTTGCGCCGTTAGGCCGAAACATCCGACTTCTGCGGGCATTTGTTGACCGGGTTAACCTTCCCGGGGGTTTCATAGGACATTTGACTCTCACTGGTGTGGTGTTATCTCCCATCCTAGCTGGCCCATATAGAACAGCCAAAGACATCCTGGTCAGCCCTCAAGGGAAGGCAGGGGCAGACCATGGGCATTCCCCGCCATCCAAGGAGGCTTCCTTAATTGCAGAGCCAACACACAGCGCTCTGGTACTGGGCTCACCCAAGGAATCGTCACGTCCTGCACATGGCTGCTTAGCCTCACTTCCGTATATTGGGCCTTCCGTTCACCATAGGCTGTTCTTCCAGAAGCCAGAAGAATGCAGTTTGCAGATGACATCCACACAGTGAGCTTTCGATTTGGACTTTCCACGTAATGGATTTGCTATCCGAGCAATATTCCATTTTGTGCCACTAGGACACTTTTTCCACCTTTTATGAAGCCCACACAGTGAGCTTTCGATTCGGACTTTCCACGTAATGGATTTGCTATCCGAGCAATATTCCATTTTGTGCCACTAGGACACTTTTTCCACCTTTTATGAAGCCCACACAGTGAGCTTTCGATTCGGACTTTCCACGTAATGGATTTGCTATCCGAGCAATATTCAATTTTGTGCCACAAGGACACTTTTTCCTCCTTTTATGAAGCCCACACAGTGAGCTTTCGATTCGGACTTTCCACGTAATGGATTTGCTATCCAAGCAATATTCCATTTCATGCCTCTGGGAGCTTGTGTAACCGACATGCCTGTGGTATGAAGTGTGGCAGTCTAAATACTTCTTCATGTACATTTAAATGTCAACCTGAATACAGTTAAAGTAAGCTGCAGTCGACTTGAGCTTGTTGATATCTCCATAGAGCTTGTCCTCGAATGAAGCAGGTGTGGGCCAAAATATCTTTCTCTGTTCTGCATATATTGAGCACTCTTGCAGCAAATGTTTAGCTGTCATTTTACCAGTTCCACAATTACATTCATCTGTATCTCCTATCTTTAGTTTGTTGAACAAGTGGTATTTCAGCCTGTTATGTCCTGTGCGGAGTCTGAAGATTGTTACTTGTTCTCTTCGGTCGAGTTTGTAATATGCATCATCCTTCTGGTGGCCTGGATGCTCTGATTCCCATTTGGTTCTATAATTGCTTTTTATCAACCTCTTTGCCTCATTATAGGTTATGTCTATGTCAGGCTGTGGTAGTCGTCCGCCCTCTTTTGCCAGTCTGTCAGCCTCTTCATTTCCAGGTATACTGCAATGTGATGGGATCCACTGTATTACAACTTTTTTGGATTTCTGGCATAGCCCATGGAGTGCTGCTCTTAGGTCAGCTATTTCTGTGCTGTTATTGCTCTTCAGTATTGAGACAGCTGACTTTGCATCTGTGAAGATAGCTATTTGCTTCTCTTTATTTTCCTCCATCAAGAGCATTTCTGCTGCAGTTTTCAGAGCCTCTACCTCCGCTTTGAAGTTACTTGAAAACTTTCCAGTTGCCACTGAATTTGTTTTTTTCACTCCATTTTTTAAATTTAGGAGAATTCCTCCTCCTCCATTCTCTACTGAATTTTTGGCTGATCCATCTGTATATGCATGGGTCCAATTGCTGCTTGGGTAATGTTCTTTTATGTAGTTTAGGGTTATTTCTCTTCTTTCGGTTTCATGCTGAGTGTTCTTTTTCTCAATACCAGGAATGTTTTCTATCATCTCAGGCAGTTGCTGCTGTTTCCAAGCTGGGAACTTGTCTGCATTGTAAATGGGTCTGACTGTTGACATGTTAAGTATGGGATCTGCCCTAATCTTTCGTTTTGCAGTTTCTACAAAGTTGCTACGCTTCAGTCTTCCCTTTCCAAAACCACTAAACCTTTTATACATAGGGTGGTCTGTCAATCTTCTAAATTTTTCAGCTTGTTGCTGGGCTCTGCTATCTCTTCTATCCTTCATTGGTTGTAAACAAGTGATCTTTTCTAATTCATTAATAGGCGTTGTCTTCAGGCTTCCAGTTATGATTCGCATTCCTTGATTTTGGACTCTACTTATTATGTTAAAGTTTGACTTAGCTGCTGTTGCCCAAGCTGCAATGCCATATTCCAGTACTGGCCTCACCCGTCCAGTATATAACTTCTTGAGAACTTTCTCATCTGCTCCCCACGTTGTACCAGCAAGCTTTTTCATGATTGCCATTCTTTGCCTTGCTCTTGTTCGATTTTTCTCAACCTGTGTTTTCCATGTCAGGCGACAATCAAATGTGACTCCTAGATAGTTTGGATTTTCTTCATGGCGCAATATTTTTCCATTCAATACCAGCTTAGGTTGCTGAGTTTTAGTTGAGAGGGAGAACACTGTGCATGTTGTTTTCTCCTCACTTATCTTCACTAGCCATGATTTTGACCAGTCCTCTAGCGCTAATAGGGCTTGCTGTATTCTGCTGTTAGCTGTACTAATATATTCTTCAGATGTCCATATGGCTAGGTCATCTGCAAAGGATGATGTGTGCACTCTGGCTGGAAAATTGTCTGTGATGTCGTTTATATATGCTAGGAATAATGTTGGTGAAAGAACTCCTCCTTGGGGGACACCTTGCTCCAACAGCATCATTTTGCTGGTTTGTCCTTGTACTTTTGTCCTGGCAGTTCTGTTCTCAAGGTAGTGGCTGATCCAATTGTACATTTTCCCACAAACATGCATTTTTTGCAGTTTTACTTTCAGTCCTTCCTTCCATACTTTATCAAATGCTTTTTTCTAAATCTACCCAGACCGCTAGTGTGTGCTTTTTCTCTTGGAAGGCATCCTCTATTTCCTGAGCTATATAGGTTATTTGATCTTCAGTGGATCTGTACTTTCTGAATCCTGCTTGGTGTGGTGTTAAGAGTTGGTTTTCTTCCAGATGCCATGTTAGCCTGCCATTGATAATGCGTTCCATTAATTTTCCTACACAGCTAAGTAGACTGATAGGTCGATAGCCATTTGGTTCTTCCCGGTCTTTTCCTTTCTTTGGGACTGGTATTAGTATAGCTTCCTTCCATGCCTGTGGGACTATTCCCCTCTTCCAGCTGTAATTTAGGACTGCTAGTAGTTTCTTTTTTGCCTTAGTGCCTAGTCCTATTAGCATTTCATTTGTGATTCCATCCTTTCCTGGTGATTTCTTCTTTTTTAGGGTATTCATTGCCTGTTCCATTTCTTCCATTGTTAGATTTGCCATCATATATTCTGGTGCTGTCTCTGTATTACTATGATGTATCTTTTTATCTTTGATTGCTTTCTTCTGTTCGGTTGTAATATCAATGTGGTTTGTACTGGCATAGTGTTCCATTAGTGCATTTGCAGCCTTTTTTCCGGTAAGCAAGGCATTTCCTTGTTTAATTGTTATTTGTTTGTTTTTAGGTCCTTCATTGTTCATGGCTTTCACTAGTTTCCATAGTTTATTTCCATCCCTGTCAAAATTCAGGTTTTCTGTTTTTTTCCTCCAACAATCTCTTGTTGTTTCATTTACTGTTCTTTTATATTTTGCTGAGATGGCTTTGAGAGAGATGTTCGCTTCAGTTGTTTGTTCTCTCTCTGCGGTCTTCCTAGCATCTTCAACTTTGTCCTCCAAAATTTGTAGTTCTTCAGTCCAGTATGGTTTGTAATTTTTCCTCGCTCCTCTTGGAATAGACTCAGTGGCCGCCTGTATTATTGCTCTGTTTAGACTTTCCACCATTTGCTTCATGTTGCCATATCGTGTATTTATGTTTTCACAATATTTGTCTGTTAGTATGGCAAATCTGTCCCAATCTGCTCGTTTGTAATTCCAGCGGGGCAAAGGCTTTTGCTCCTGTGGAACATACTCCATATTCATTACAAGCTTGATTGGTCTGTGGTCACTACCTGCTAATTGGTCAAGCACGTGGCGATCGATTTTGTGGAGGATGTCTCCTGTGCAGAAAGCTAAGTCTGGAGTAGAAGTGGTAATCCATCTTCTGGAGTAGAAGCTCGGTGTGTCATCCACTTTGTTGAGTAGATGGAGATTTGAGTCTATTTCCCAGTCCTCCACTTCATCTCCTCTTTTGTCAGTATCTGGGTATCCCCATCTTTCTGAACGGCTATTAAAGTCTCCGACAACAATGCAATTTGTGTCAGTTATTTTCATGTTTGAGAGTGTAAGATCCTTATCTGCCGGGCTATACAGATTGTAAATTCTTATTTTCACGTCCTTTATCATTATATCAACACCTATAATTTCCGTTTGGTTGTTAGAGATCACAGATACTTCGCTGCAAGGTATTGTATTTCGTGTAAGTATTACAACTCCTCCTTTGTGTCCTTCGCGGTCGAAACGTGTGGCCTGATATCCCTCAACTGAAAATGTGCGATTGGCGTTGAGGTGTGTCTCTTGAATGCATGCCACATCTATTCTATCTTTATGAAGACGCTGTGTTAGGGAGGCTTTCTTGTTATAAACTCCTTCGGCATTCCACTGTAGTATGTTGAGTGTCCGGGGTGTTTGGTCAATAGCTCTTAACCTACTCCTCTGTGCCTTGACTCCACAGCACAGGGGAAGGTGACCACCAGTAGTCATGGGTGGACCCCCTCGAGGCAGGGGGCCCGGCACTATCACCGCCTGATGGGACTTCACGGGATTAGCACCATAACGATTAACGAAATCAGATTTTAAACAAGCTGACTAAATTACAGTATGTTGTAATAAAAATAATTTAATGATCAGCTGCTAACAGTAACTATTTAATGCGAGGAGTGGGCCTGTTTATTATTTACAAGCTTATTATCGTGGCGCGTGCGGACCGGCAAAGAAGGGCTCGCGGACCGCACCGTTCCGCGAACCACCACTTTGAGAAGAACTCGTCCATTTATTTATGTTCATTATCATCATCATCTTCCACTTCTGCCGTCAAGCGTCGTGGGGGGGGGGGGGATAATTTGCGCTCCAGCGCCCGATGGGCAGCACTGAATAGTGTCATTCCGTGTGATTGTACAATGTTTTTGATGTCAACAATCCATTTTCTTCTTGGGCGTGCTCTTGGTCTCGTCGCAGATGATCTTTAATGTAAAGCCAGCGATGGTAGTTGATGGTTTTGCATTTTAACGGCATGGTCAAACCACTTGATCTTTTGTCTTTCAATAAATGTGGCACAAGGTGTTAATCCCACAGTCTGTCTGATAACAGCATTTCTTACTCGGTCTCAGATTGTTAAGTTCTCTACCCAATTATACTCTTCCCTACCTCATCTTGGCCCTTCCTCGCATTCGACTGTTGTCTCCAACAATCGATGAAACAATTATCTTAGACTGATATATTTATCAATGGAGGAACATTATAGAAAGTGAGCAATGGTGAATATTTAGATTCACTGCTGACAGATGATGGAGATGTGATGACAGACATTAAAAGCCATTTGTTCGAATTCACGTCGAGGCTGATTTTTAAAATAGACCTGGCCTCCCAGGTCGACCCAGCCTAAAACGGGCACCAGAAAATGTCTTTGGAAGTAAAGGCGGCCTGTGAGATACTGACCATAACATCGAGTGACCATTGGTCTATAGATATACCGGTCCAAAATCATAAGCCCAGTACGCCTAAGGCTAAGGCGTGTATCAAGTATAGGGTGTATTTGTAATGACTGTGCAGTGTTTGCAAATATTGCCGGTCCAAGTTTAGTATTCACCGGCTGTAAATTTCATGCAACATAATAGGTACATACAAAACTTGGTCCGGCAATATTTTAAAACACTGCACATTCATTAAAAATATACCATGTATTTTACTTACAGAACACCAAGAACCGAGATCTGTGGAAATGCATGAAGTCGGCGTTATTTGGGAAGGTATATGATGACGGTACAATAATAGCTTTGTTTGTTTGTTTCTTTGTTTGTTTTTCCCCACTCTAACTTAAATGCCAGGAAATTTTATGGGAAGTAAATGTGGCCAACGTGAAATTTACCACATAGAAATGAAAGAAAGAATTAGAGACTAGAAGACGCATTGAAAAAGATGAAAAATAAATGAAAACAAAATGAAAATTTGAAGGGAAAAAAAATTTGCTACTTATCTCAGAATTCCAATCTATGATATTCATCAGTATTACAGTCTGGGGTTATGATATAAGTAGCAATATAGTTGTTTTTTTCTTCAAATTTTCATTTACTCTTTATTGTTCTAATTGTTGTCATCTGTTTATTCTTCTCACCCGTATGCCGATGATCGTCGTATGCCGATGATATTTTAGTGTATCGTCAGGGTAAGGATAGAGAGGAGGTTGCTGTGGAACTACAAACCGAACTCAATCGCATAAGTACTTGGTGTGATGAAGCTGGGGCAATGGTCAACCCAACAAAGGCAACAGTGACTTGGTTCTCGTTGAATAATCATATTGTCAACAATCCAACACCAACTGTAATGCTGTGTTCAGAGACGGTGGAAAGAACGCAGGCAATGAATTACCTGGGGATACGGTTTGATCGAAGCCTTGCTTATAATGTGCACATAGACCAGGTGATAACAAAGGCCAAGCGGGGTTTGGCAGCGATGCGGGTGATGGTGGCAGCAAACTGTGAGCAGCGCCATCTATGTCTTCTGTACGAGGGGCTGGTCATGTCTGTTTTGGAGTATGCAATGGCAATCCTGACTCTCAGCCATAAGCAGATAGAAAGGATGGAAAGGATACAGAATGAAGCTATGCGCATTATTCTTGGATGTACAAGAGATACAGCATGCAGGGCGATGCGCTACCTTCTTGATTTTCCAACCATTGAAGAGAGAGTACAAGTTTGCAGGGCACGCGCCTACCTCAGAATTAACGCAAACACACAACATCCACTGCATAGTGAAATTAGGAAGGTGAAGGGCAGCAGGTTAAAAAGAGGACGGTCGTGGATGGGTCAAGCCGAAGACATTCTTCAACAGGTGTGTTCACTTGAGGACTTAGAACCTGGCGAGGAGTGGGTGCAAGTGCCAACAGACTTCTGCACATCCTTTTCAGTTTGCATCCAACTAGATAGAAAATGCAGACAAGAAAATCCGGCTGCTGTGGAGGCTGAAGTACAAGCGTTGAGTTTCGAGAATTCGCTAGACGGTGACGCGGTCATCTACACAGATGGGTCGGTCGTCCGACATGTGAGAAGCTCATGGGCCTTTACAGCTCGGGCCGGAGGGAGAATTGTGAAGGAGGACTCTGGTGCTTTCACTGAAACCACAAGTAGCCTGACCATGGAAGTCATGGCAGTAAGTAAAGCAATAACATGGCTCGAGACACAGACATTCACTAGGGCTTGTTTCCTTAGCGACTCAATGAACATGATCAAGAGGATAGAGGAGGGGTCGATCCGAAGAGAATGGTTGCTGCCTCTGAAGCGGTCTCGGCTGGCAAAGATTAGTTTCATCTTCGTGCCAGGTCATGCAGGGAGTACAAGGAAATGAGCGGGCTGACAAGCTCGCAGGTGAGGCTACTAAAGAGGGCGGACGCGCCATGGACCAGGCTGACATTCTGAATGCTCTACGAGAAGTGAGACTTTTTGCGAGAACCAAGTGATGACTGTGAATCTACAACAATGGCCAGACTGCGGGAGCAGCAAATTAAAAGAGGGGTGGCCAAACAAGAACACTACGCAGGAAGCCAAAGAAGATTGATAAACCAACACAGAACTGGCGTCGTTAGCCGCTACACACTGCGGGATTTGCTGAGGAGGGGATCCGAGCACTTATGGACTGAATGGTTCGATGTGCAACGAGGATGATCTGTCGACTAACTAACTAACTATCTCACCCCGGTCTAATACTTTATTGTAGTCACTGGGAGGGTCTTCTCCAGTGATTATATGTTGTGTTTTGCGTATGTATTTGTTTGCTGTTGAAGGCTAGTCGACGCAACGTCTTTATATTGTTCGTAATTCTGTTCTGTAAAGCTACATTACTTTGTCGTATTTTATATTGTTTAACAGCTTTACCGCAGTCCACTAATTTTCTTCATACTTCTGTGAGCGCCAAACAATACATGCGTGTTTATTTATGAACTGTTTTAGTGGTTTCAAGGGGTTCTTCAAATGTTATTTGTAAAATTTGCCTAGAAAATTACAAACAGCCAAAACAATGATAGGGTTGACTTCGACGTCTTGTAAAAGACAAACTAACGTAGCCTTCGATGGGTAACGTTGTAATATTATGTTATGATAATTTGGCGTGCACACCGTGTGCCGCGTGGTTACACACCCGCTTCACACGCCAGTGATCAGGGGCTTGTTTCCGGATCCGGTCAGGGATATGCACTACTGACGAGCTCAAACGATAGGCCTTAGGTTCATACCAGAATACGATCAGCGTTGCCAGTAGTGGGTTGTGCTCAATATTTAAACTAACGTAACTTTTATTGGATTGGATAGATCCGTTTCTTCTCTGCTCCGACCATTTAAGTTTTCAGATAAAAATTACAACCCGGAAATAGCCAGAAATAACGAAACTACATAAAGACGATGTCCAGAAAGATGGAAACAGATCAGAACGACAAAGAAGGAGTAGCTAAACCAGACAAAATGTTTACACTCAAGAAATGGAATCTTGTAGCCATGTGGAGCTGGGATGTAGAGTGCGATACATGTGCAATATGTAGAGTCCAAGTCATGGGTAAGTTACTTAAAGTATTTATTTAATTTAGAATTGTGAATTGTTTAAAATTTATGGTAGTTTATTTTATTTATAATTTATAAATAAAATAATCATAATAATACATTAATAAACACCCACGGTAGTACAGTACAGCTGAAAATAAAATACCACCAAACGTTATTTCGCATTAGTCTTCTCTACATGAACTTTAATTTTAGTTATTATATTTATATTTGATTTGGAAATTAAATCTCTTAAAATTAAAATTCAGAACGATGTTTTGAAAAAGCCAAATATTAATAAAGATAGTATTACTTATTAGAATTAGTAGAAAGGCAACTACGACAGGTTTATAGCATGTGTGTGGCACGTAGCCTATTAATAATATTAATTATTAACATTTTACTACTAATGTTAGTAGGACAGAAGTTATAAAATAAGTATCTTCCTATTCTCCATTTAGGTGGTTTGTAGTAAAAATTGTCCCCCAAATTGATTTAATAAACTATCGGCATAGTTGATTGACTGGTGTGTGGAGCGAACTCACTACCCAGCCATCAGCACACAGGAAGTGTAAGCGTGAGCACAGTAAATTCCTCAGCCACGCTGTACTCTAGTTATAAACAATAAAATTCTCGGCCATGCTGTACTCTATAATAAACACAATAAACTCCTCGGCCACGCTGTACTCTAGTAATAAACAAAATAAACTCCTCGACCACACTGTACTCTAGTAATAAACGCAATACACTCCTCGACCATGCTGTACTCTAGTAATAAACACATCAAACTCCTCGACCATGCTGTACCCTAGTAATAAACACATTAAACTCTGCCACGCTGTACTCTAGTAATAAACACATCAAACTCCTCGGCCATGCTGTACCCTAGTAATAAACACATTAAACTCTGCCACGCTGTACTCTAGTAATAAACACAATAAACTCCTCGACCATGCTGTACTCTGTAATAAACACAATAATCTCCTCGGCCACGCTGTACTCTATAATAAACACAATAAACTCCTCGGCCATGCTGTACCCTAGTAATAAACACATTAAACTCTGCCACGCTGTACTCTAGTAATAAACACAATAAACTCCTCGACCATGCTGTACTCTAGCCCTTAAAACCCTACCCGGCCGATAAGTCGGCCTTTCAGTTGCCATGTTGCTCTATTCAAACAGACGAGTCCAATCATCGGCCCTGTTTGTAAGAACTGCTTTGATTGGTTAGCTTTTAATAGTACAGACCAATCAAATGCTTCCTTGCAATCGCCAGCCATTTTAGCCTTTACATGCCGTTTGTAGCGTGATTCAAATGAGTGGATATGATTTTGGGTACTTTTGTGCTTTAATTCACCCCAAACAAACTTCGTGAGTTATATTTAGCGTCACGAGCTATATTTAACGCCGACGGTGACCTCTCTGTATTCGGCTGGAGTGCGTGTCAGTGCGTTTCAATTGCCCCACACCACAGTGTTGTTTTTTGGGGGCTGTGGCAACCCGTTTCTGTGTGTGTCTGTCTCCCTTCGATCCTCATTTGCATCGGTCCTGCAAATCACTTTCCGGTTAGGGTTAGGGTTGTGTGTACCCAACCCCTAACCCTAACCAGAAAGTGAAAGAATAGCGCACACGGCCGCATAGAATTGCGCACCGAGCTACGGCGCAGCACACGGAACCCCCTGGATGTTCGGCGCAACACAGGGAAACCCTGGATGTGACGTCATACCCTGGGATTCCCTTTTGTTTGGGGTGAATAAAAGCAAAAGTACCTGATTTTGTGCAGTTTTTTCCGAAGTAACCCATTTTTCGTGGATTTTTGAGTTCTAAAATGGCCAGCTTTGAACCCGAAGACATACTAGTATTGACTAGCTCTGATAGTAGCGATTTTGTCAGTTCAAGACTGTCAGATAATGACTTTAGTGATACAGAAAGTGCCCATGAGGATTTCATCCTCGTGTCCCCGTAGTTTTGTGTATTGGGAATAAAAAGGATCGTTTTATCTATACCCATTCATGGCCGGACTAAAAAACATGTCAGTTGATAGCCCACCTATTACAAATGTCAATAGGGACTTCATAGGTGTTGTTTATTTAACCATAAGTGTTTAAAATTATTCTAAAGTGGTGTAGGTATTCAATGAGGAAATTTTAGGTGAGTCCCATCCATCCATCATGTGCCATGCCGGTAAGCATGGGCGGTCATGTTCTGCCATCTCACTCGATCACCAGAGTCGTGGATCAGCTCCGTGTTTCTGTCTCGACCATGCCACAAGGCCAAGCCATCCAGGTACTTGCTTCTAGGTCTTCCCCTTGGTCTGTTCCCCTCGATCTTACCAGTTGTCACCAAATTCTCCAATCCATTTCTTCTCATAACATGCCCAAAATATTTTGACTGTCTACGTCTAATTTCTCTAATCAATTTACGATCTTCATTTGTTTCTTGAAGGACTTGTTCATTGGTCTTTCTGGCTGTCCATGGTATTCTTTGCATTTTCCTCAGAAACCACATCTCTACAGCCATCAGATGTTTTTCAGCCTGACTGCTCATTGTCCACGCTTCACATCCATATAAAAGTACTGGTTCAATGTAGCATCTCAACACTCTTTTTCTCGTTTCAATTGACATCTTTTTATTGGTCACACAACATGATTTTCTTGGCATCTGTAAAGAAGGTAGTTTGCCATTGCTTTCCTTCCTAACAGTGACCATACTGGTCAGTGACCGTAGCCATTGTCTCCTCAAAATAGAGATCCTCTACCTACCGTCGTGTAGGTGGAGACCATAACCTACAACTATCTGTTGGCTGCTCTCCATCTTCATCCACCACCTGCACCCATGGCTTCACGTAACCCTGATCGGGGGGCTAAACGGGTACTCCACCTTGCCCAAGGGTGTCCCGTAGGCTAGCGGAGGGAAGGAGGCGCCTTACTTCTCCTTTGATAGGGGATACCCCATCCCCGCTATTTTAAAAAAATATTTAGTACCAATTCATACATAGTGGTATGAAATATTTTATTTTTCACAAAATACAAATACGGTCATCAAATTTGCATAAACATGAACAAAATAACTTCAATCATACACAGAAATAAACTTTACTATATCCTCTTTAAGAATATGTATACTTGTATATACCTATATAGGGTTCTAATATTTTTTTTTTGAATTTATAAAATTGTCATTTCAGTAATTTCTGTACCCCACAAAAATGGCTCCGTCTTCTTCAGAGGGAAACCTAAAATTGGCCCAATGTTGTCCCGTCCTAAAAGGGCTAGTAATAAACACATTAAACTCCTCGGCCACGCTGTACTCTAGTAATAAACACAATAAACTCCTCGACCACACTGTACCCTAGTAATAAAGACATTAAACTCTGCCACGCTGTACTCTAGTAATAAACACATTAAACTCCTCGGCCATGCTGTACCCTAGTAATAAACACATTAAACTCTGCCACGCTGTACTCTAGTAATAAACACAATAAACTCGGCCACACTGTACTCTAGTAATAAACACAATAAACTCCTCGACCACACTGTACTCTAGTAATAAACACAATAAACTCCTCGACCACACTGTACTCTAGTAATAAACACAATAAACTCCTCGACCACACTGTACTCTAGTAATAAACACAATAAACTCCCCGACCACACTGTACTCTAGTAATAAACACATTAAACTCTGCCACGCTGTACTCTAGTAATAAACACAATAAACTCCTCGACCACACTGTACTCTAGTAATAAACACATTAAACTCCTCGGCCACGCTGTACCCTAGTAGTAAACACAATAAACTCCTCTTATATGACCATGATCATATCATGGTCCCTCTGCCCATTAGAGCATTGTGGAAGTAGAACTATATGCCGATTCATTCCTGTGATCATCATCATGTGCCATGCCGGTAAGCTTGGGCGGTCATGTTTCACCATCTTATATGATCACAAGTCGTGAATCAGCTCTGTGTTCTTGTCCCGACCATGCCATGTGGTCAAGCCATCCAGGTATTTACTTTCTTTAGTTTCTTCTCATAACGTGCCCAAAAGAATGTGACTGTCTACGTCTAATTTCTCTAATCAATTTGCAGTTTTCATTAGCTTCATGGTTTTTCTGTCTGTCCGTGGTATTTTTTGCATTCCTGTGATGGGTAATTAATTGTTCTATCTCAGTTTTGTGCTGACAACCTTTGGATTACGGTTAGTGAATGCAGTTTCTCAATCCCACATGTTACTAACTTTCATTTCTGTTACAGGACGTAGCAGTCAACCCCATCATTTTTTAGCTGTTTATAATTTCTGGGCAAGTTTACATTCAGTAGTTTGCCATTGCTTTCTGAACGACCGGCACCCATACCATTTAATTTAAAAAAAAAAAAACAATGCAAGGCTGTCTGCTGCCAAATTGCCCACAGCTGTGTTTCGAACGCCTTATGCGAGATTGCCAACTGCGTCCGTAACTCCTTAGCCACGTAGCCGAATCCCGCATGCCAGTTTTAAAATCAGCCACAGGCAATTTAGAAGCAGATGTGTTTATTGGTATGAGTGTTGGTCATTCAGAAGGCAATGGCAAACTACTGAATGTAAAAAGAAATGCCTAAAGATCACTAAACAGGCAAAAGATGCTGGGGTTGACTGCAACATCTTGTAAAAAAAACATGCAGTTAACTTTGAACTGTTTTGTAGTATATATATTATGTTATCAGATATATGGACACAAAAAACATTATAGGTCTAATTTGTATTCAATCATTCTGTTTGCAGATGCATGTCTGAGATGTCAGTCTGAAAACAAACAGGATGACTGTGTTGGTAAGTGTTCGTCTGTCATTTGTCAGATTCATTTGAAGATCTACATACTAGCACATGTTATTCTTGAATAATATCCATTAACAAGATGAATAGGCAGCAGCAGAGTCAGTGGTTTGAGTTCAATCCCCAACAAAGGCATGAATGGGATCGGTTAATTTAAAACTACATTTTGTAATCATTTGCTGGAAATCTATTCTAGCATGGGTCATGGGCAGGATGGTACCCTTGAAGTATTTACTGGTCTGTCATAATTTATCTTGTAGGGTTATGTTAGTTGTTAGTCACGGTTCCAACTTCATGGCAAAGGGTCACCCCCGTAATGCACCATTCCTGTGCCAGTGAATATCACACAAAATGCCACTCACTGTCCCATGTAAAGAGTGGAACAGACAGCAGTATCAACAACGCAATAGCATGCACAGGCAAGTACATGCATAAGAACGCTGCCAGAATGCCAACAGTCTGCCACAAAAATTACAGTTCACCGTCAATGGAAGCGGCAGTCACTAGAAATACAGCAGCTTCAATCACACATTACTGCATAATGCAAGACTAGCTGGTTCAGCAACCGGCCGCCGCCATTTTCTTAACGCAGTCCACAAAACAAACAACCGCTGACAGATGTAAAAACACAGTGGTTATGTTATGATGATCAACATCGCTGCGTATTGAGCATTCCCATGCATGCTGAGTCCTCCGATGCAGCAGGTATCCCATAGTACCTTAACTCGCTGTTTTCATGAGAGGTTGTAATATCTCCTCTCTTTCTCTCTCTTTCTCTCTCTCTCAATGACAGCATCGATATGCTTGGCCAGGCTTCACTCGTGTGCAGTTGGGCTAGAATCAGAGGAAGTTAGTATCTACTACACACCGCATTGACCCTGTGCATAGTTTAGTTTAGTCGTTGGATCAACATCACGGCACACGGTTTAACCCATAAGTGCTCCGTTTTCCTCCTAACTCAAACCTGAGTCTGGAGAAACTCAGCTCAATGCACGAACTCTGTTGCATCGGTGAAGATCCTGAAATACTTTGGGTAGATTTTTAACTCGAAATTTTGCCTGGGCAGAGCCGTTAGGCTACTCTTTTTCGATTTCCGACTGCCAAGGAATTTTTTACATGCGCAACAATACACACGGGCGTCCGATCTCACTACCCAGAGACCAGTGGAAATGTTATTACTGGAAGTCCAGGTGGATTTTTAAAATAAATCCTGGTCCTCACCGGGGCCTGAACCTGGGACCTCCAGCACTCGAGGCGGACACCATACCTCGAGACCACTCAGCCCCCTGTGCATGCTTCTTCCCACTTGTATTGATGCATTCATTGTCTTTTACACTGGTATATCTAGGTGCGTACATCCAGATGAGTGATGTGAAGCATGAGTTTTGAATGCTGTCTACATCTGGGTGGGTACGTCCAGATGAGTGATGTGAAGCATGAGTTTTGAATGCTGTCTCCCCGGGAAGGTTAACCCGGTCAACAAATGCCTGCAGAAGTCGGATGTGTCAGCCTAACGGCGCAAGAACGCAGCTCTGCTGTAAACAGGCACAACGCAATCACATCCAGAAAAAAAACTCCGGATGAACGAAGAAGAAGAATGCTGTCTACCCATTCAGCGAAAAGACTGGCATTTGAGATTTTCTGTAGCATGTTCATGTATACAATCTGATATGAGGCCGTTTTGTATGGTTGCTTGTCCTGTCCTGTTGCCCCTGCAAGTGCTTTGGAGGCATCAGTAATCTCTTGTAGAGTTGCTCCTGTGGCCCAAATGTCATTTCTGTGTCTGTCAAATTACAGTTTTCCAAACTGCTTCATAAGGTTTGGGGGTTTTACCATAGTATTCTTAGTCTGGGTATGGCACTTTCAAATTATCTTCTTTTTTTATTTTTACATATAAAATAGCTTAGACATATGGCATATTTTGTTTCCTTTGAATTCAAGCATTAAGTTCTTGAATATCTGTAAAATGTGACTATAGTTATTGAATGTTCATAATATTACTGTATACAAGTGTATGAGGAAGCTACAGCAAACGACTAGTTCCCCAGGGAACTGTAAACTACAAGCCCATCTCTACATGTGGAAGACGCCCAAACTGACCAATGCACTTTACAAGATATCTCCCCAAACTTCAAAATAAATACTGCGAATGTGCACTCTTTATGCTAATCTCAGGGCACAAACCAGTTGACGAAAATGCGAATGAAACAGTAGGGCACCCACAATGAACTTCTGCTGTGACTGGATCCAAGGAGGAAGCTCATCTTTGTTTTTAATATTCTGAACATAAGAGACTGATCACAGAAGAAGAAGCATCAAGTTATGACATGTTTCATTGATCCTGATGTCCCTCACATGGTGGAACTTTGTGAATCCACTGAATTTGGGAGTCTCTGTGGTGAAGTGGTCAAGCCATCTGACACAGGCTCTGAAGGTTGTGGGTTTGATTCCCAGCAGAGTCCTTCAGTTCATAAGTGAATTTTTTTTAGACTCCTGAGGATCGTCGCTGGAGCTACAGTTTGTGCTTGTGCGATGCTTTTTTGGCAGTTTGCTGCGTAGATACTGAGCCTTATGGGATAAAACTGGATGCAATGAAGTCTACTTTTAAGCGATATTTTTTTAAATCCACAAGTGAATCGGTAGTTATCTCGGAATAGTCATAACACCTAATGGGAGGATGCCTTAAAGAGATTAGAACAAGAATTGCCATTGCGAAGGTAGCCTTTTGCAAGATGAAAAACATACTGACCAATAAAAAGATATCAATTGAAACGAGAAAAATAGTGTTAAAGTGCTACATAGAACCTGTACTTTTGTATGGATGTGAAGCTGTGGGGAATGTGCAGACAAGCAGAAAAACATCTGATAGATATGAAAATGTGATTTCTGAAGAAAATGCAAAGAACATTTGGACAGACAGAAAAACCAATGAACAAGTCCTTCAAGAAACGAATGAAGATTATAAACTGATTAGAAACATTAGACGTAGACAGTCACAATTTATTGGGCATGTTATGAGAAGAAATAAATTAAAGAACTTGGTGACAACTGGCAAGATTGAAGAGAAGAGACCGAGAAGTAAATACCTGGATGGCTTGGCCACAAGGCATGGTCGAGACAGAAACACGGAGCTGATCCACGACTCTGATGATCGAGTGAGATGGCAAAACATTACCGCCCACGCTTTCCGGCATGACACATGATGGATGGATGGAAGTAAAGGACACTTTTGCAAGCTTTATGCATATGTTGCTAGACCCATAATTGTATAGACCAATCAGCACTCGATGGGTGTAGTCAGTATCACAGTCAGCGTATTTACTTCCTCTAGACAATTTTTGGTGCCTGTTGCAGGCGGGGTTGACCAAGAAGCTATTTTTAAAATCCGATTGAAACCCATAACCTCAGGGCCAGGGGGTGAACTTAATTCCTCCGAAAGACTGCTAAGTCTAATTCTTGTGCTCGGTACACTGTTAAAGTCACTTAGGCCCCGAAAAGGGCTGGCATCTATGGGAGTGAGTTTGTTGTAGAGATGTTTTCCCTAACCCTTACCAAAGTAACATGTTAACTGAGACTGTTGCAGAACTGTTCTCCCCCTCTCCAAGTTCAGAAATCAGCAGGATACTGGAACTTCACATCCGTGGAGAGACATAATAGATGGGACTGGGTCGTTCTTCTTCTTCTTCTTTTGTTTGTCTGAAATATAACTGCCACGTTCTCTTGTATGAATTTAACTGTCTTTTATAGTGGTCCATAGTTTATCTTCCACTGTTGTTTCTCTAGACCAGAAAGGTTTGCTTAGATATGTCATATTCTGGACAGTCTTGGGTTATGTGATCTGCTGTCTGTGGGGCCAATCCTACATGTGCACATGACTGACTCGCTAATTAACCAGGTCGTGATTCACCACAGCACATACAGATGGGCTGAGATTAAGCTTAAGCTAGTGAAGTTCCCTTCAGGTTTAGGGTATTTTGTTGTGAACAAACTCCAACCTAATGCCCAGAGGGGAGTGTGACTTGGTACAACAAATATCATTTGGTACAGCGATGAAATGTCTTCGTTGCCTGGCAAAGCTTAGACAAATTTCATGAAAACATTACTAGTGTTATATCTAGATCAATTGTATTTAAATACAGAAGTCACAAACAATATATTACATGATTTATTGCCTAGCATATTTTGCTGCATCTTGTCATGTGTTTACAGCAGAGTTATATATCATATGAAGTGAATAGATAATAATACTTTAGCTGAAACAATTAAAACAGTCAGAGGTATTGTTCTAACATATAAAGGCAGGAAATCAGACCCTTTCCAAATAACATCTGGCTTGAAACAGGGTGGTGCACTATCACCTTTTCAATCTGGCTCTAGAGAAAGTTGTGAGAAAGTTAAAGGAGGAATGTGCTATTGGAGGAACATCCAGACTGTTTGGTTATGCCGATGATATAGATATTATAGGGGAAAATGAACAAAAGACATCATAAATATTGACTCACTTAAAAGGAAAAAGCTCAACAAATTGGGCTGGTTATCAACCAAGATAAGACAGAATATATGGTAATTTCAAGAGAAGGAACAGCTAATATAACTCTGGCCACATACAAAAAGATAATATGACCATTAAAGGAACGGAAACATACAAACACCTGGGTACAATCTTCAACTGCTCCAACATCATAAGGGAAGAAATACAAGCTAGAATCAACTCTGGAAATAAGATATACTATGCACTACATCTGCTAAAATCAAATGCGCTGTCTCGTAACACCAAGATCACAATATACAAAACACTGATCAGACCAGTTGTGCTGTATGGCTCTGAAACCTGGAGTACAACTAAAGGAGACAAAGCCTTGTTACAAACCTTTGAGAACAAAGTCTTAAGACGCATCTTTGGGCCCGTTAGGGATACACAAAGTGGAGAGTGGAAAAGAAGCAACAAAGACATTTATGATCTAAGTCCCCGCTAATCACTGGTATCATGAAGGCTAATAGACTGCAATGGCTGGGGTATATAGAAAGAATGGAATAAGGAAACAAAACTCGCTTACACCCAGGACATAAATGACCATAGACCCCGAGGTAGACCAAGAAGACGGTGGAGAGATAATATAAATACAGACCTACAAGCACTTGGAATCAGCAACTGGCTAGAGAAGGTCAACCAGAGAGATGAATGGAGACGTCTTGTATCTGCAGCAAAGAACCCCAATGGCTCGGAATGCTGAAGAAGAAGAGGTATTGTTTGAATGTGGAGTATCTGTGAATATTCCAGGCCATAAATCGTGCAACACATTGCTTGTGGCTTCTGGGTTTAAATTCACTAAGGGAATACATTGTTTTTAATAAACTATGTTGTTACTGAATGTCCTAATATATAATGAGACAGAACTATGTTGTTGTACTCACTATTGTTTTTTCTTTCTTTGCTCCTGAAATTGTTTAGTGGTGTGGGGTGAGTGTAACCATTCCTTCCACAACTGCTGCATGTCGCTGTGGGTGAAGCAGAACAACAGATGTCCCCTGTGCCAGCAAGAGTGGGTGGTTCAAAGAACAGGAAAGTGAAATAGCTGCATTGAGTTGCCTGTGCCGTACCTGCATCTGCTCCACGTTTTACTAGATAACTTATCCCTCTGCAGTTTTTCTTTGGGGTTGTGAATTTGTAGATGAGTTTCTTAGGTGCAGATGTTTTGAGTTTTGTAAGATGTATTATCAGGTGTGATGTGTGGCTGCTGGGACATGCATGCCTAGTGAGTGTTCTGTGTGATGATTGAGTATGCATTCAAGTTCATTATTTCGGTGTGTGTATGTGTGCCATACAGTTTTGTGCAGTGTGTTGCACAGATACAATTATGACTGTAATCTTCCTTAGAATCTAGTTTTTTTTTTTTTCCATTCCACTCTTTGCAATGTTAATTATCCATGGAAACCATTAAAACAGCACAAGGAATCAAATGTGAGGTGCAGATTTTGTAAGAAACCAGGCATTGAGGAAACCTTTTACAGATATTAGGATATTTATAGTGAATCACACTTAGTTATGCATCAATTGCAAAACGCATGATTGATAGAGATGGTGCATTTCATGTGTTGTTTAATACACAGAATAGTCGCTTGTTAAAGTTTGCAGAAGCCATCATGATTAATCTACATAGGCCAGTTTTGTGCAAACAGAAAGACATGATAGTCAGTTTAAAATTACTGTCGTAGACAATTAACATTACTGTGCGAACGTGTGTATATTTCAGCTTGCACTATTTATCTAGTTATTTTACTTACGTTGTGTGAATTTTGCAGTATGTACCTGACGAGATGCAGCAAAATATGTCAGGCAATAAATTGTACAATTTGTTGTTTGTGTCTTCATTATTTTAATATGGGAAAGACGAGAGACAGCAAACGATAGTAAATATGTTAATGTTATGTAATGGCACCTTGCCGTAATATTATGACAGTGTGCTTAAATATCTGAATGTGAGAATTGGTAAGTTTTTATAAGCATTTGCACATGGGGGAGTTGGCTTATCATTTGAAGTGTTTGTAAGGAGGCATTGCTTGTTACTAAGGATTTAAATGTGAAAGTTGTTAGTTTGTGTGTGTCTTATGGGTGTCTGTGTTTAGCAATTCATAAGTCCTTGTGAATTCGATTTCCAACTGCTAAGGGATTTTTTACGTGCGCAACAATACACACGGGCATCCGATCTCACTACCCAGAGACCAGGGGAAATGTTTACTAGAAGTCCACGTGTAAAAAAATCCCGGGGCTTGAACCCGGGACCTCCAACACTCGAGGTGGACACCATACCTCGAGACCACGTAACCCCCCCCCAAACGTAGCCTAACAGCGCTGCCCGGGCAAAATCTCAAGTTAAAAATCTACCCAAAAGTATTTCAGGATCCTCGCTGGTGCAACGGAGTTCGTGCACTGAGTTGAGTTGGGGGGAGAACGGAGCACTTATGGGTTGCATCCGTGTGCCGTGATGTTGATCCATCAACTAAACTAAGTCCTTATGAATATTAATGTAGGGAGTGATCATTGTATGATTCTGTGAGAATGAGTGACTATAGTGTTATATGTATGTGTCTGGGGGGATGGCGTTTAAAAACTTTGTATGTGGGAATTGGGTGGTTTCTATGTATGCATATATATAAAAAAACTGGATAGTCATTACTGCTTGTTTTCTGGAAAATATGTACACTTTTAGTTGCTGTTGCTCTGTGTTTGACATGTATATATGTTCACAATGCTTGCTGTTTGGTTTTTTGAGTGTGTTTAAATGCATGAAATGGCTGTATAAGAATGACAGAATTGTAACTTTAAATTGTCCCATTTGTTACCCTGTACAATAAAAGTCAGAATTAAGATGTCTTTCTTGACTTGACTTATTTGAATTATCAACCATTCAAACTATAAACATTCTTGGTCAAAAGTTTTAGAATTGTGTAAAATATTGGTGTTAAGTTTAAACACAAGTATGCTTATCTTTTTTTGCTGTTGCCATATGGAAACACAACTGCATTTCAGAAAACTGAAAAGTATCTTGTGCAATAAGTCACTGTCATTGATTGTCAGAAAGAAAGGGCTGAAATGTTATACAGAACCTGTTTTTCTGCATGGCAGATAACCTTGGAACATGAATGAATGAATCATGAACAGCTTAGAAGCAACAGAGATGTGGTTCCTGAGACGAATGTTGCAAATACCTTGGACTGTCAGAGAAACTAACAATGATTGCCTGGCTAATGAAACTAGAACATTATATATGACTAAAAGAAAGAGACAAACCGCTTTCTTTTGTCATGTGAAGAGAGGTATTGGAGAGCATCGTAACAACTGGAAAGATCAGTGGGAAAAGAGGCAAGGCAGACCAAAAGAAATTATTCTGGATGGACAGACAAGGAATATCATCAGCAGAGTTGATCCAGAACACCAGGACATGTAGAGAGGCGTGAACGCCAGTTGGCAGGGCACTTGATCTGGCTAAACAGATTGACATTAACTCATTCTGTCCTAACTGGTGGCAAGTAATACAGACAAGAATGGTTCCCCTGTGTGTACAGTTAACCACCTCGTGACAGGGGCAGTCAGCATTTGCACCGTTGCTGGGACAGACGGGTCTTATTGCCTGATGCCAAGTGCAGTGTCTGTTGATTCTGCAATATAATCACATGCTTCTTATGTTCTTCTTCTTTCGTTCGCTTGAAATATGTCTATAACTGCAATGTTGTCTCTTAATTTAACTGTCACTTCTTATGTTCCTTGAACTCCTTCAGTCCCAGGTTGTTGTTAATATATATTATTTATATGTGTGTATATGTTATAAAGTGAGACTTGAGGAAATAATCAGGATGTTAGAATGCTGAAACATTGGTAGACATGATCAGTTTCTCTCAGCATTTGGTTGGAGTCTGCTGGCAATGGAATACCTGAAACCCATGGAGAAAACGTCAACCTAGGCTCCATCCCGACCAATCTATATGGTCAGCTCTGATCTGGTTACATTAATATGCCTCTCCGCAAATATAGTCTTCTTTAGTCTGATCCTTTCTAAAAACTGTCCAGTAAAACACTAAACGTTAAAAAATATGAAATTAAACTACGCTGGTGTTTAATATTAAGTCCTTAAAAAGGGGGGGGGGGTGGTGGCTGAGTGGTCTTGAGGTATGGTGCCCACCTTGAGTGCTGGATGTCCCGGGTTCAAGCCCTGTTGAGGGCCAGGAATTTTTCACATGGACTTCTAGTAACAAAATTTCCCCTGGTCTCTGGGTAGTGAGATCGGACGCCCGTGTGTATTGTTGCGCATGTAAAACATCCCTTGGCAGTTGGACATCGAAAAAGACTAGCCTAACGGCGCTGCCCGGGCAAAATTTTGAGTTAAAAATCTACCCAAAGTATTTCAGGATCCTCACCGGTGGTACAGAGTTCATACAACTGAGCTGAGATTCTCTGGACTCAGCTTGGGTTAGGAGTAGAACGGAGCACTTATGGGCATGCAGTGATGTTGATCCATCAACTAAACTCAACTAGATATAAATTACCAGTCTTGCTGGCTTGGAGTGGGGAAGGAGAGTTCTGCACCAATCCCCAAGGAGTCTCTCTACAACAACTCACTCTGATCAAGGCCAGCCCCTTTCAAGACTTAAGCATCATCAAACATCAAGCATGCTGATGCACTGGACTTAAAGCTCAGTCTTCCAGAGGATAACCGATGTTGTGGTTTAGAGGATAACGAGGCAGTTTTATAATTCCCTGACATACAGAGTCAAGGGTTTGAAATCGGCACGGGTGATATGTAAGCAGAACGCTTTGTGTTGATTTTGATGGTACCAGGTGTTGACCGTTCATAAAATGGTGGCAAACTATTGAACTAAGAAAACTGCCCAGTAACACAAAAAGTCAACAAATATGAAATTAAACTATGCTGGTGTTTAATATTAAATTCTGAAAAAAAAGATATTTATCTTAACTGTCTTTTGACAGACAGGATTATCTCTTCACTGTCTGACAGGACAGTGTCATTTGCATATACAAGTTCTGTGAAATTAGATTGCCAGGCGAAGTGGTCAAACAGTCTGACTCGGGCTCAGAAGGTTGTGAGTTTGATTCCGGGTCGCATCCTTCGGTTCAGTGGTGGATTTTTCCGGAGACTCCTGGGGGTTGTCGCTGGAGCTATGGAGTTTGTGCTTTGTGCGATGCTTTCAGCTCTGCTGAATGACTGAGCCATATGGGACAAAACACCTGGTGCAATGATATCAACCCTGGCGACCTTTTTTTTTAATGCCACCTATTATGAACGGATCACTAATGCCACTAGCTTGCGATCATGGGTCAATTCCCCAGACTTCATCATTCAGATAAGTGCAATTTTTAAGAGACTCCTGTGCATCATCATTAAAGCCACGAAGTTCATGCTTCATGTGATGCTCTCGGCAAGTGACTTGCCACTCTACAGAGAGGGACTGAGCTAGATGGAATAACCCGGTGCACTCAAGTCAACCCTCTCTACTTTAGTACTTTTTTCTTCAGTACTTTTGCAATTTTTTACATATATCTTCATTGTACACATTGCACATTTCATACTTCTCAAATTGAAAATATGTTCCCTGGCTACTGTTCTCCATCTAAAACTAGCCTGTGGTTTTTCTGATTTATATTCTAAGTTATTTTCAATCCTCTACAAGATGATTTGCAGTGGGATATTGCTATCATGGCTTATTTGTATAATTGGTGGTGCACAATTTTAAATTCCCTTTCTTTGGGAGAAGGATGTAGCTTGTTCTCTTCCTAACTTTGGTTCAAGCAGCACTGTTTCAGATCTTCATACATGATGCATGTTAGATACAGACAATGACTTCTCCTCCTGTCTGGGTTAGTTTTGTATATCACCACCACCTGATGGCTTCCCTCTCTTCACACTTTGTACTGCTGATCATCATCATCATGTGCCATGCTGATAAGCATGGGCAGTCATGTTTCGCCATCTCACACGATCACCAGAGTTGTGGATCAGCTCCATGTTCTTATCCCAACCACGCCACATGGTCAAGCCACCCAGGTATTTATTTCTCTGCCTTCCCCTTGTTCTTTTCCCCTCAATCATGCCAGTTGTCACCGGGTTCTCCAATTTATTTCTTCTTATAACGTGTCCACAAAACAAGTGTTGACTCTCTAAGCTTAATTTTCCAAATCAATTTACGGTTTTCATTTGTTTCTTGCTGATCATGGCCCTCTAATAAGAGTTCTGTTTCTTTCTCTTCGCTATCGAGCATTTTATCTGAATTATTTGTCATATTTTAATACATTTCTTCACAGTACTCATCGTTGGTGCTCCACAATTTCTATTCATTTTTAACCTGGCTCTGTGGCTAAGGGGTTTCGGGCGCAATTCATAATCCTGCATACAGCGTTCTAAACACAGCTGTGACTGATTTGGCAGCAGATCGCCTCAAGCTGGTTTTCATACAATGGTATGAGTGCCTGTCATTCAGAAAGCAATGGCAATCTATTGGACATAAACTTGCCAAGAAATCACAAACATAAAAATGCTGGGGTTGGCGGAGACGTTCTGTAAAGGATATGGAACTAACTTTTTTCTTTAACCTACCAACATACTTCTAGCAAATATATTTGTAAGAATGTCTGAATTCACTTTCTATGTGTGTCTGGAATGTTGTCAGTCCTAGTTTTTCTTCGTAAAGTCCATGCTACTTAGTTCTTCTTTCGTTCACTGTGCTACTACTGTCTGTCATCACGTTTACCCACAACCTTCTGTCTCGTATCAGTCTTCCAGAGGATAACTTGATGCTATGGCGTCCCTTATCTTATGCCCACCCCCCCCCTCCCCACTAGTTGCATTTATTTTTGGAAAATATATTTTCTCTGTAATTACCTACTTCTGTGAACATTCTCAAATTAGCCATGACAACATATGCATCTGACAATTAGAGGACTAATGATTATAAGGTGGCAAACCAAAGTCTTCTGGCTTGAACTGCTCCAACGTTTCTAGAATCAAGTCAACGCGGCCTTGTAAGACTGACTGGTCAGCTCGAGGGTCTGGCACCCATACTACTTTCATGCCAGCAGCAAGTCCAGCTTCGGCACCATTTGCAGCATCTTCAAAGACCACAATCTGTAGACATGTAAGAGAAGTGTTGGACCGGTACTGTGCATTTCACCTCACTTCAACATTCATGATTCCTTGTGAATTAATCACTATCTCACCCATTATGCTTATGCTGGATATTCTCGAATGTATTTGAAAAAAACAAGAAGCCAGAAGTTATATCGAATACAGTGCAAACCTGATAGGGCAAACTCACCTGGGACCCAAGAAATAGTTCTTCTTATCAGAAATTCCTCTTATAAGAGTTCAAGCATATAGTAATGCATTTGCAATGTACAATACAATATTGTTCTTCACAACAGAAATTCACCACATCCGAGATCGCCTTAAGTGGTTTACACTATCCTAACAAAATAGAAAGTGAACAGAAATGACATGAGGCAAATCTAGAACGCGACATATTTACATATGTTGATTTGTAAATAAAAGAGTACCCCAGATATAAGGAACACAAGAGGTCAAATAATAGCTAAATTTCATAAAATGATGTTCACCATTGCAAGTTACAAGTTGCTTCATAGAAACAAGTTTTAAGATACCTCTTACATGAGTAGAAAGTAGTCAGAGTAATTGGAAGATACTATACATTTTGCCAATGGCATATAATTTCCAGATTAACAGAAGTTGAAAACCAAATTTGGCCCAAAATAATTTTATTTTGTTCACCCGCTCTGAACTCAAGCGTAGTCTACACTGGACTGATTTGTGAGTGTGGGCTATTTTTCACTACTACCAGTGACCTAGGGGCATTTATAACATCAGATGGAAGATGTACAACAGCACATCATCGTCACCTCTACAAGATGTAGTCAGTCAAAAACTAACTCATCATTGTCACCTCTTACGAGATGATATTAGGTTACAGTGTTCCTATTCTTTGCTTTGTTTATGGGCCCCAGTAACACAAAGACGACAGGGTGGTCCAGTCAAGGAAGTATTTTGTTAAGGAAAGATCACCAAATTCATTTATTCACAACACTTGGCAATGACCTGTGAGGGATGAATACTTACACAAATCAAGGTGATTAAAGAAGATAGTAATAGCAGGTTTCAATATGAAACTGATAAGTGTAGGGAAAACAGACATTGTTTGCAGAACTGGTAAGTGTAGGGAGATCAGAAACTGTCTGCGACATTATTAACAGAAGCCTAAATAGGCTGCTTCTCACTCTACCAACCTAGAGAACCTACCCCCTCTAGAATACTTATAGTATATGTGACTCTGATATATATTTATCTGTAATCTTGCTGGTGCTATGGTATTTTGTGGTTCTGTTGACCAGCTACTGAGTTAAGTAGTTACGGATTTTGTGTGGAGTGTTTTTACGCCAGTCCACGGTTGTTTGTATTGTGAACTGCATGTTCAGAAAATTGTGGCGGCCGGTAGCTGAATTTGTGTGAACGTGTGTGTGAAGGTGCTACTTTTCTAGTGACTGCAGCTTCCATCGATGATGAACTGTAATTTTCATGGTGGACTGTTTTGTTGGCATTCTGGCAGCGGCCTTATGCATGTACTTGCCTTATGATTGCTGTTGGTTTGCTGGTACTGCTGTTTGTTCCACTTTTGACATGGGGCACTGAGGAACATTTAGTGTGATATTCACTGACACAGGAACGGAGCATTATGGGGGTGACCCTTTGCCGTGAAGTTGGAACCGTGACTAACTAACTGAGATTCCCCGTGTCTGATCCATGAGAGAAAACTGGAGCACTTATAGAGGTATGGTGTGAGATTAAAGTCATTATTTAAACACCTCAACGATCTACATCATTTCATATGTTCATTGTTCTTCTTCAACATTCATATGTTCTTTTGAATAGATGTGAAACTTGGACAATGAGCAATCAAGCTGAAAAACGTCTAATGGCTGCAGAAATGTGGTTTCTGAGGAAAATGCAAAGAATACCATGGACAGACAGAAAAGCCAATGACCAAGTACCACAGGAGACAAATGAAAATCGTAAACTGATTAGAGAAATTAGGTGTAGACAGTCACAATTTTTTGGACATGTTATGAGAAGAAATGGATTAGAGAACTTAATGACAACTGGCAAGATCGAAGGGAACAGACCAAGGGGAAGACCGAGAGGAAAATACCTGGATGGCTTGGCCACATGGCATGGTCGAGACAGGAACACTAAGCTGATCCACGACTCTGATGATCGACTGAAATGGCGAGTCATGACCGCCCACGCTTTCCGGCATGGCACATGATTGATTGATTGATGACTTCCATGCAACACCTGACAGCTGGGTTCTCCTACAGAATATGCTCACCTGATCTGGCCGTGGATTATCTCGAAACCTCTGAGCGCACACCAGGAAGCAATCTGGGGCCGGTTTTCCATGTTTGACGTCTGGGTCATCGCTGGCAAGAACACAATGGTGAAATAGGTCAAATAATTCTTTATGCCCAGAAATCTTTCTGCTGAATCCCCATTTATCCGAGCTTGTGGCAATCGCAATTGGAATGTTACTGCTGTGGAGGTGCCTGATAAGTTTTTCAGCACCTGTGAATAGATGTCATTTTCCTGTTACATACTGAATTAATGACAATGAATCTGCTCATGATAAACTATATAAAAAGTTGATAATGCATACTTTAAATATTCTATACAATGAATGATTAATAATAATAAAAATCAAACAGTTTAAATGAATGGCTTTAAATATCTTGGGTAAATTATATGTACCGGCTCTGTGTTGAAGGGGTTATGGACGCAGTTTGTAATTCCCGCATACTGCTTTCGAAACACAGCTTTGGGCGATTTGACAGCAGAATGCCTTGCATTGGTTTCCCATACAAACGTATGAGTGCCAGTTGTTCAGAAAAGTAATGGCAAACTACTCAACGTAAACTTGTCAAAAAATAAATTCTGGGGTTGACTGCAACATCCTGTAAAAGTGTATGCAAGTAACTTTATTTTTAACGTATGTAAAGATGGAAGTTCAGAAAAAGAGACCAAGATAAGACTGTGCTTGTCCACATCTGTCATGACGAGACTAAATGAAATAAGAAAAACAGCAAATACATAAGATTTTGTACAAATGACCTGGGCTTTCATGTCGAACAATCTAAAATAAGTAAAAGGAAGTAAAGGTAACCAGCATAATATTGATTACATCATCAACCCAGTGCTGACTGGTCTAGAATAATATTGATTACATCATCCACCCAGTGCTGACTGGTCTAGAATAATATTGATTACATCATCCACCCAGTGCTGACTGGTCTAGAATAATACGGGGCTAGCACCATATACCCAATATGGCAGGTGATGTGTCAACATCTCACCAGCCGCCTGAACTTCTCAGCATAATTATGACTACCAATGTTAGCCTAGGTTGATCTGGTATAGTCCTGGTATAGACACATTACTTTTTGTGTATCCAAAATATGAAACAGAAGAAAGTGTCAATAACATTTGTTGAGGGAATGATAAAGACACAGAGAAAATATGTCAACAAAATATGCATGCAGAAATACATCAAGTATGAAATCGAGAATCAATATCATTGCACTTGTGACATTCCCACACATTCCCCATCCCCTTCTTCAACAGCCAATAAAGAATTCCCATTCTGATGGTACTAATCCCCTTCTTCAGTAGCCTACAGTTCCCATGCTGATGGTACCAATCCATTTCTTCAGTAGCCAACAGTTCCCATGCTGATGGTACCAATCCCCTTCTTCAGTAGCCAACAGTTCCCATTCTGATGGTACCAATCCCCTTCTTCAGTAGCCAGCAGTTCCATGCTGATGGTACCAATCCCCTTCTTCAGTAGCCAACAGTTCCCATGCTGATAGTACAAGTGCCCTTCTTCAATAGCCAACAAAGTGTTCCCATGCTGATGATACCAATCCCCTTCTTCAGTAGCCAACAAAGGGTTCCCATGCTAATGGTACCGGGGACATCCTGACTGAATATTCACCTGCATTTTCCTCTAAAGAAATGATTGTTGTTTTGACTCAGTGCTCACTCTCAACTGAATCACCCTCTTCAGATGTGGGTCCTTTTCTTTGTCTTCCTGCACTTTTCACTTTATCCCAGACAGCCTCCACCATGTCAGCCTTGTCATAATCCTGCTCTCCATTCAAAGAAAGTTAGTTAGTTAGTTAGTTAGTCGACAGATCATCCTCATTGCACATCGAACCATTCAGTCCATAAGTGCTCGGATCCCCTCCTCAGCAAATCCCGCAGCGTGTAGCGGCTAACGACGCCTGTTCTGTGTTGGTTTATCAATCTTCTTTGGCTTCCTGCGTAGTGTTCTTGTTTGGCCATCCCTCTTTTAATTTGCTGCTCCCGCAGTCTGGCCATTGTTGTAGATTCACAGTCATCACTTGGTTCTCGCAAAAGTCTCACTTCTCGTAGAGCATTCAGAATGTCAGCCTGGTCCATGGCGTGTCCGCCCTCCACAGTAGCCTCACCTGCGAGCTTGTCAGCCCGCTCATTTCCTTGTACTCCCGCATGACCTGGCACGAAGATGAAACTAATCTTTGCCAGCCGAGACCGCTTCAGAGGCAGCAACCATTCTCTTCGGATCGACCCCTCCTCTATCCTCTTGATCATGTTCATTGAGTTGCTAAGGAAACAAGCCCTAGTGAATGTCTGTGTCTCGAGCCATGTTATTGCTTTACTTACTGCCATGACTTCCATGGTCAGGCTACTTGTGGTTTCAGTGAAAGCACCAGAGTCCTCCTTCACAATTCTCCCTCTGGCCCGAGCTGTAAAGGCCCATGAGCTTCTCACATGTCGGACGACCGACCCATCTGTGTAGATGACCGCGTCACCGTCTAGCGAATTCTCGAAAATCAACGCTTGTACTTCAGCCTCCACAGCAGCCGGATTTTCTTGTCTGCATTTTCTATCTAGTTGGATGCAAACTGAAAAGGATGTGCAGAAGTCTGTTGGCACTTGCACCCACTCCTCGCCAGGTTCTAAGTCTTCAAGTGAACACACCTGTTGAAGAATGTCTTCGGCTTGACCCATCCACGACCGTCCTCTTTTTAACCTGCTGCCCTTCACCTTCCTAATTTCACTATGCAGTGGATGTTGTGTGTTTGCGTTAATTCTGAGGTAGGCACGTGCCCTGCAAACTTGTACTCTCTTCTTCAATGGTTGGAAAATCAAGAAGGTAGCGCATCGCCCTGCATGCTGTATCTCTTGTACATCCAAGAAGTCATCAGCGAGTGCTGAGTGGTCCATAAAATATGGGCCGAGCACCATATGCCCAATACGTTTTTAGGTGTGTATAACTGGTCCTTCCCTTCCTTACATACTTAACTCAGTGGTTACTAATCTTGTTTCTGTGTTGTACTCTCACATAGACAATTGGCTTGTCCCATTTTATTATCAAAGAAAGTATGCAAAGGTAATATAAATTATTGAAAATACTGTACTGGCACCCTGCCATCTTGAGAGACAATAATTTGTTACATTGTGCTTCAAAAGAAATGCATAATAACCTCTCCAAAGCCTGGGCTAAATTGTTGAGACCATGTTTTGCCCATGCAGCATGATCCCATTTTTGACCTGCCTAGTTTACTCCAGAGGAAAGGCAACACCAATAATCTAGAACAAGAAAAGCTGTCAGACCAGCAAAGCTGTCCGCATGTCGAAGCTTCGATCCTAGACATGTTGCCAATCAAGGCTTAGTGCCTGGTCTGCCCTGCCATGACATTTAGTCTTTAGGTCATAATTACTGACAATAATATATTCATAAAATGGGGCTACATGTAATAGAAAAAGTCACTGTATGAATTATATTTATAAACGACATGAGCTAATCAGAATCAACTGAAAACTAGTCACTTATGTGATTGGACAAAGGAACATATCAAATGTTTCCACTGATAAGAATGAAACACACACATACCTGGCAGCAGTGGAGTCGAAGGCAGTTTCACGTCTAGCTTTGCCCGAAGTTTGGCTGAATATTCATCAACTGTCATTGGCAAGCTGAAATAGTCTGCAAATTAAAAAAAATACATCATGTATTCATTCAGTGGTTCAGCCTGAAATGGGTACTAGGAATATTCTTGGGAAGTAAAGAGGCTGTGATACTGACCATATCACCCAGCGAGTGCTGAGTGGTCCATAAAATATGGGCCGAACACCATATGCCCAATACGTTTTTAGGTGTGTATAACGGTCCTTCCCTTCCTTACATACTTAACTCAGTGGTTACTAATCTTGTTTCTGTGTTGTACTCTCACATAGACAATTGGCTTGTCCCATCCCTAGATTTCTTTAGTAGCACAGGTTTCTATCAGTTAGGAAGCCCTGATTAAATTGTTCAGGGTTCTCAAAACACAGATATACGAGGGAACGTCATTAAGTGACAGGAATCTTATTTCAGGGCACAAACTGGCTTTTAAGCAATATCCCATAGGGGTCGAGAGGATACAGCAGTTTGTGCATGCGCAATAGCGATTACAAAATGGATGCCCCACTATCGACTTGCACTGTGGAAGAACAAGGTGTTATTAATTTTTTTCTGTGGTCAGAGAGTGTGAAACCTACAGAAGAATGATGGTTCAGTATGGAGACAATTGTTTGAGTCAGGTAAGAGTGTATTAATGGGTAGACAGATTTCAAAATTGAAGATGCAGGAACCCATTGTGAAAGTCATCTTTTGGGATATCAAATTATATTGGTGTATTTTCAGAAAAGGAGTGAAACTGTAACTGTTCGATACAATAACATACTAGTGAACAAACTGAAGTATGCAATATGATCTAAACACCAGGCACTTCTCTCAAGAAGTATTGTTGCTGCACAGCGGCCCGCCCTCATGTGGCTGCACATACAGTGGATACACTATGTGCTCTAAAATTTGATGTCTTGAAATATCCAGCAAGCAATCTAGACTTGATACCATCAGACTTTCACTTGTTTGGACGCTTGAAAGAACATTTGCAGGGTCAGAGGTTTGAAGATAGTAAACATTTTGAAACACCCAACAATTTTTTTCTTAAACAGCATCAACAAACTAATGAACAGTTGGACTGAGTGTGTTGCCAGGCAGAGAAACTATATTAAGAAATAACACAGAAAATTTCTGGTTCACACTATTGTAAAAAAGTTATTCTTAAATTTCCTGTTACTTAATTACTTTCACTCATACATCTGTGTGGGACAGTTTGAAACATATAAATGATTAAGTAGCCTTGCAATGACCAATGTTTCACTAGAAGGAATGGTAGCTAACATTTTGCCTTTGGAGATTTCTTACAGTAATAAATATCTTCAGAAATTCCAGTAAATGATGTTGTCACATGCCTGTGTTCAGTGGCATTAAGGTGAGTGGCCGTACAATATAAACAGTTCACGAGGTGAAAGGGCATTCACCGGAAAGAAAATATAAGGCGAAAAACGGGGTTGGGTGTAAGGTAGAGGGGCTGCAAGAAGAGGCAGACAGTTGGAGCAGTGAGGTGGTGTTTGTGTGGATCATTGTGAGGGGGCATAGAATTGTTTAAAAAGACAGGGACAAAGATTGACGGGGCAGTTGATGTTTGGACTCCGAGCTGAGAGGGGGTTGAGTGTAGACCAGACCAGGAGAAGGTCGTGGTCTGATAAAGTGAAGAATTGTGACGGAGTTTGGAAGATAACTCCGCACTGTGGGTTCCAGGGATAGTGAGTGGAATTCGAGACCCATAGTGGGTTACTTTGAGTCGGGCCTAGAGAGAGGCTAGTATACCTGTCGTGTGGGACGAGATTTTTGTAGCCTTGAGAGGCAATGTTATTCGAAGTGTTCCATTGGGATGGAGATATATTCTTAGAGAATTATTGTTCCTGGATTTATATGTTACATGTGTCTGTGTTAATTCAGAATTAAAGGAATATTATGTGCGCAAATTAACGCTTGTTCACTGACTGGTGTTTGGTGGTGATGCATCTTGATTAATCTGTTGTTCAACATCACATTGTTACAAGGACATACCCTAGACACAACCATAGCCACTCTATCTGTCACTTAGTCAACATTCACTTTGTGTCAGATGTGTTACAGGAATTTGACTTTAAAAAAATGTAAGCACCTCATTTCCACGCTGTTCTGGCATTTTGGAATATGGTTTTTAAGAAATCCAGCAAAGTGGAGGACCCTTTTCCCACACTAAAAAGCACACTAGGTATATATGATTTGGGCACCAAAAGTTTTGACCAGTCAGCACTGGAGAGACGTGGTCTATTTCACAACAGCTGCCTTTCATTTCCTGGTAGCCATTTAAGGCAGGGTCAACCTGAGAGCCCAGGTCAATGAAACAAACTCAGTCCCTCTCTCAAATGTGATTCAAACACATGACCATCGGGATTGTAGGCAAGCATGACAGCTACCACAGCTCCCAGGAATTATGGTGCTAAGCCCATACTCTTTTACCAAATGGAAATCAATGAGAAATGTGGTCAGTAATATGCCAGCCGCCTTCCCTCCCAGGACATTTTCTAGTTGCCATTCTTGTGTTCTAGTGAATGAGAGAGGAGTTAACCCTGAAGTCATGCGACAGTGGAAAAAAAATCCCACCTTGTAGATGTTAACAGGATGACTCCTGTCCAACACATTAATGAGAGGGGGGGGGGGGGGGAGAAATGGATCATATATCTGATGTATTCATGGGTGGGCAAACAGACAGACTGATTGACAAAACAGACCGGTTGATTGTGAAAACAGACTAGATGATTGAAAAACAGACAATTGAGTAGATTGATAAGCTGGTGGGAGGTAGGTCGGTACAAAAAAAAAAGTAAAGGACCCTTTGACACGCCTTCAGGTGAACTGACTTTATGGTGCTGGCCCCATATTTTTTTTATAGACCTGAACTTGAGATATTAAATTTGTACCCAATATGTGATATGACCTTTACTTCCCAGGGAATTTTCTGGCACCCTATTTTAGGTTGGGTCAATCAAAGAGCTCAGGTTAGTATTTAAAATTTCGCTTGGTTATAGATTTGAACATATGACCATCTGGTTGATAGACAAGCATGCTAACTGTGGCTCCCAAGTAAGTGGGTAGTTAGGTACTTGGGTGGTAACATATGTATTTGAGCAAGTAGGTATGTGGTTTATAAGGTGCTTGGGTAGGCAGGTAGAGAGGTGAATGAAGGATTTTATCTTATTTAATGTTTACCTATGAATATTTGTGCAGATTCTCTCTCCTTCTTGCCCATCTGTTTGGATTTAATTTCCCATGTGAATGTTTTATCAAATTCATCACAGATTTCCTCCAAACATTCAGTGTATACTCGCTCTGAGTCTGCAAATAATCAGAAAATACTGTCTTTACAAATAAAACAAATGTGAATCTACTAACTGTGATACCATTGATACATTTTTTGTTTGATAGTTGCATATCCTTTTACAGGACATCACAGTCAACCCAAGATCTTTTGGTTGTTTGTGATTTCTTGGCAAGTTTACTTTCAGTAGTTTACCATTTCTTTTGGCATTGGCACTCATACCAAGGAGGTCTGCTTCCAAGTCGCCCGCATGTGTGTTATAAACATGGTATGCAAGATTATGAATTGCATTCATATTGTCTTAGCCATAGAGCCGGTAAAAAAAAGTCGCTTAAAAGTCGACAGGGTCGACTTCATTGCACCGGGTTTTATCCCATATGGCTCGGTCTCTTTCCGCAGGGCGGAAAGCGTCGCACAAAGCACGAACTCCGTAGCTTTTAGCGACGACCCACAGGAGTCTCCGAAACATTTAACTCGTAAACCGAAGGGTGCAGCCCGGAATCGAACCCACAACCTTCGGAGCACGAGTCAAACGGCTTGACCACTTCGCCACAGAGACTCCCTTGTGAATGAGCCGGTAATGATAAACTACATTTTGTAAATAATATTACATTAAATCTATTCACTTCATGGGATTAACTACTAATGTGAGGTTGTTGTTGATGCAACATCTACAGCCATACCTCTGATATAAAGCCCACAGTCCTATCCAGATTAATAATATAGTTCCAAAACTTGTTGTTCAGCTCTCCAACTTCTGCAGGTCTCTGACAGCAGCTGAGCAGCCTTTAAGAACATGTTCAGGGCTCAAATTCCAATTCCGCATGTACATTCCCCTGTGTCAGAGCCTGAGATGTTACAAGTGTTATTTGTAGTGGTCAGATTTTAGTTGACACAGTATGGTGTTTTTTTTCCCGACACATTATAAGGTGAAATAGACTTCAAAGGCCTGGTGACAACTGCAAAATTGGTAGAATAAGAGCTAGGGTAGGGCAGAGAAATAATTACCTGTTTGGCCTGGTAACACTACAAAATTGGGCATGAACACAGACCTGATGTAAGATTCTAGTCATCTTGTGAGATGGTCAACCATGACCTCCCATGCGTATCGGCATGGCACATGATGTTGAAACTGGTTTGTTTATCTTTGGCTTCGGTGTAGAGTCAATGCTGGACTGGATGGATATCAGCATGGCTGAATGGATAGGAGCCCTCGTTCTTAAACATCCTGTGTGCTGATAACAAGGCAATGGGTTCAACCCCATTACCAGTCAGTTGGACTAAAATGCTAACTTCTCATCCTTGACTTTGGGTCATGAATTACAAATACATCTGAAGGGAGTGGTTTTACCTGATGACGAGGGACACTGGAAATCTGGAAAGCTAATCCACACGCAAAAATCAGTCCAAGGCACTAGAAGCAGTAGCACGTGTGTGGACTACGCTTCAGTTCAAAGCGAGCGAACGCAAAAACTTAAAAAGTGTTGGACTGGGTCATTGTTCTGAAATATCTCCAAGTGGAATCTGAAGTCTGTGATGAACATGCTCTTCTTGGGTGTGTGTGTGTTTTTTTTTAATCTGTGAAGATTCTCAGGGCATGGAGGATTTATACAAAGTTTTATCTGAAACTGGGAAATGTTTTGTCAGTTGGTTAATTTTCTCTTTACAGTGCTGCAAGGCGCAGCCTCCTCCATTCTTGACTGCCCTTTCTGCTGATCCATCTGTGCATACAAATGCCCATTCCACTGCCTACACTCCTCCCTGAATATCTCAATGAGCACTCTAACTGGGGATAAATCTACTGAGCTTCCTTCCTGATACCAACGATCTATTTGAGTTTTAATATATGGTTACATCTAAAATGAGTTATTTCATCAACTTTCTTTGGAAACTATATTAATGTAATATATAGATAAAACCAAATCATCTAAAACAGTGGTTCTCAACCTTTTTTGGCCCATGCATCCCTTCCCATATGTTCAGAATGTCATTCCTGCCCACCCCTTTTTGGATTTCCTCCCTATAAATCCCCCCCCACCCCCCACAGTATACGTAAAAATGGAAGCTAAATTTAATAACACATACTAGAACAAGTCTAGACACCTACATAAAACGTGATTTGCTGGTCTACTAACGTTATAAAACAAATTTCTGAAGGGCGAAAAGTACAGAACTGTAAAGTATGGAGGGAAAAACAATATCAAGTAATCGGTTCTTGTATTAATGCGATCTTGAAATAATCCTAATCAACATCACTGCACTCTGGACATTCTCATACATGTGCTGTCCTCAGCTTCAACAACAAGCGAAGAGTCCCAATACTAATGGTACCAGTAGCAGTCCAATTGTGTGTCCGACTGGACATTTCTCAGTAAAAACTTCTGGTCAATCCCTGCAGCACCATTCTCTCCAAGCCGTGAAGATCAATCCATTCTTCCGCACTATACACATGATTCTAAAGGGCCCCGGCCCAATCTGCCTTATCATGCACCTATACTCCACCCATCAATGCAGATCCAGCCAATATGTCCGCCTGCTCGTTTTACGAAATACCAGTACGTCTTGGAGGGAAAATCCAACAGATTCCCTCTATCTTTGATTGTTGAATGGAAGCCTGTCACTCTGCCCAAGCATATCTGTCTTCACCTTTCTCCTTGTGAGTCTGTTAAATTCACGACATGTGTGTACTGTTTGTTGAAAGTAGCCTATGACATATCAAGCTTTTTTATCTTGGGAAATGCAGTTTTAGATTGACCTATTGGTCTGTTACCGGCTTCCTGGTCTAGAGGTTAGCGACTTTTCTCCGTAATCTCGTATACTCTTGTAGGTAACGTAACATGATGACGGTGAGAATCAGCAGTGGTTCGAATCGTGTCGGTAGCTTACGGGGTATGTGAGCCGGCCGCTCAGAAATCAATGGCAAACTACGGAGCGTAATCTTGCCAAGAAATCAACAATCAGCTGAAAGATGCTGATGTTGACAGCGATGTCCTGTAAAGGATATGCAAAACAAAATATTACTGTGACTCTCCAAGTGATGAGTTGAAGATATGGATGTTATTTGTCTACTATTATCATGAAGGCATTAATATGACTCTCCAAGTGATGAGTTGAAGATATGGATGTTATTTGTCTACTGTCATCATGAAGGCATTACTGTGACTCTCCAAGTGATGATTTGAAGATATGGATGTTATTTATCTACTATCATCATTAAGGCATTAATGTGACTCTCCAAGTGATGATTTGAAGATATGGATGTTATTTATCTACTATCATCATTAAGGCATTAATGTGACTCTCCAAGTGATGATTTGAAGATATGGATGTTATTTATCTACTATCATCATTAAGGCATTAATGTGACTCTCCAAGTGATGATTTGAAGATATGGATGTTATTTATCTACTATCATCATTAAGGCATTAATGTGACTCTCCAAGTGATGATTTGAAGATATGGATGTTATTTATCTACTATCATCATTAAGGCATTAATGTGACTCTCCAAGTGATGATTTGAAGATATGGATGTTATTTATCTACTATCATCATTAAGGCATTAATGTGACTCTCCAAGTGATGATTTGAAGATATGGATGTTATTTATCTACTATCATCATTAAGGCATTAATGTGACTCTCCAAGTGATGAGTTGAAGATATGGATTTTATTTGTCTACTATCTTTCTTCTTCTGGCCTTTATCTCTCAGGGGAGCATAGACCCTCAACCAAATCAAGCCAAGCTGTTTTATCTCCTACAGCTCCCTCCCTGTCTTGGATGACTGGGTTATTCTTGTTTCTTTAGGCAACTTGTTCATTGTTGGGTGGATTTTGTGGCTGAATTTGTTTACATGCCCAATTTGTTACCCTTTAAAAGTAAAGATCAATTCAATTCAATATAATTTATATGATGGAGTAGCCTGCCCCTAGCATAACCCTTCTTATTCGCCCCTTATGACATGCATGACAGGATACAGTGCTACTATTCTTTGCTTCCTTTACAAGCTCCAGTAAGATCCAGACATTGTCTACTACCATCACGGTGAAGAGACTGCAGTGAGAAGAAGAGGCTGATACCGTTTGTCTACTATCATCATAGGACAAATACTGCAGTGAAAAGAAGAGGCTGATGCTGTTTGTCTACTAGTATAGTACTACTATCATCATGGGCAAATATTGCAGTGAAAAGAAGAGGCTGATGCTGTTTGTCTACTAGTATAGTACTACTATCATCATGGGCAAATACTGCAGTGAAAAGAAGAGGCTGATGCTGTTTGTCTACTAGTATAGTACTACTATCATCATGGGCAAATATTGCAGTGAAAAGAAGAGGCTGATGCTGTTTAATAACACAGTATAATGAGTATTGTATTACCTATAATAAGTCCATCCAGATCGAAAATAGCATGTGTTACATTAGGCTTCTCTCTCTGAGGTGTGCCTTGATCTCCCATGATTAACTTAGTAATACTAATAATAGAGTAAATATAGTTGAATTAGTTGTCTAGTAAAAACACGCTGCACCAGATTCTGATTCTGTTAATCGGCACTTCAAGAAGACCAACTCAATGACAATCTCAACTTGAATTCGCAATGAAGCTGTGTCTTTTTAAACCAATATGTTATTTTTATACATAGTTCCTCAAATACTATTACAAAGAAGATATAAGGAACTATTATTAACAAATTTCGGGAAGACTAGTCATAGACTTCTTTTTCACACAAAAATGTACATGGATCTTTTATCAGAGTTAGCTCCCCTCGAAGTGATCATCATCATGTGCCATGCAAATAAGCGTCGGCAGTCATGTTTCACACGATCACCAGTGCCCTGAATTAGTCCATACCACGTGGTCGAGCTATCCAGGTGTTTACTTCTCTGCCTTCCCCTTGTTCTTTCCCCTCAGTCTTGCCAGTTCTCCAATTTATTTATTCTCTTAACGTGACCAAACTATTGTGACTGTCTAATGACAATGTAGTAATGCCTACGTCTAATTTATCTAATCAGTTTACGGTTTTCATTTGTTTCTTGTATGACTTGGTCATTGATTTTTCTTTCTGTCCATGGTATTCTTTGCAGTTTCTTCAGAAACCAACATTTTCACAACCATTTAATATTTGTAAGCTTGTCAGCTCAATGTCCACGCTTCACGTCCATACAAAAGTACATGGGAGCTCCGTGGTGAAGTAGTCAAGCCGTTTGACTCGGGCTCCGAAGGTTATGGGTTCGATTCCGGACCGCGTCCTTTGGTTCACGAATTTTTTTTAAAGTTGCATATTTCTTGCAGGACGTTGCAGTCAACATCAGGATTTTTCAGCTGCTGTTGATGTTCTTGGCAAGATTACGACTTAACGACTTTCTCCTTAATCCCGTGGGGAACACAGCCGCGCAAGATTCGGTAGCGGATTGGGTCGCGTTGGTGACTTATCGGGGTATGTGAGCCGGTCGCTCAGAAAGCAGTGAATGTGAAGGGATGTGTGGTGGGTGGGGGATGTCTGTGGGTGAGGGATGTGTGTGTGTGTGGGGGGGGGGGGGGGGGTATTCGGGTGGATGGTAGGAAGTGCGTGGGTGTTGTGTGGGTTGGTGGGTGGTAAATGTGGGTGCGGGGTGTGTTGATTGGTGGGATGTGTGTGTGGGTGCAGAGATGTGTGGTTGGGGGATGATTGTTTGGCTGGGTGGTTGGAGGAGTGTGGATATGGGTGGGTGAGTGTGTATGGGCTGGGGGATGAGTGTGTTTGTGGGGGGATGTGTGTTAATTCTTGCTTGCTTGTGTTCGTTGGCTTGAGCTCCAACGCGAAGTCCTGTATGTCAGATGAAGGCATCCTGTTGTCCAACATCAGTGTGATGTCATACAGGACCTGAGGTTTGTGTGAGTATCCGTTGTCTCATGTCTGGCTTATTAGTGTGCAGACAGGTTGTTCCTCGCCGTACAGGCAGACACTCTCCGACTTCGGAGGAATCGGCGATCCTACTGACTTTAGCCAGGACCCCAAAGGGACATGTTGCCCAGGACGCTCGACGAGGACGCGTCAATAGGTCTTGGCCAGTATATAACCCGGTCCTGGTGTCTTGGAAACACCTCTGCGTCCCATGTGTGTTAATAGGTTGGTGGGTGTTTGTGTGGGGGTGTGTGTGGTGTATGGGTGGGTGGGTGTGGTGTATGGGTGGGTGGGGGATGTGTATGGCTGAGTGATGGTGTGTGTGGGTGGGTATGTGGGAGTGTGGGGGTTGGTGGGTATGTGTGGGTGGATGGAAGGTGTGTGTGTGTGGGTGGTGATATGTGTGGGTGGGTGAGGTGTGTGTGGGTGGGTGGGGGTTGTGTTTGGGTAGATGCGGATGTGTGTGGGTGGGTGGGATGTGTGGGTGGGTGAGGGATGTCTCTCAAAACAAGGTAGTCAATATACAGATTGGGATCTCCTCCCTCTATCTATCTCAGGTACTGTTCCATGGATGCTGCTTATCGAGGACCGTGGCCAGACTCAGGACAACGGGTTTGGCTGGCTGGTGAAATAACAAGAGTGAACTCAGGAGACATTGCAACGTTGGATTGCCCATCCCAAGTACACACAGAATGGGCGCGGCGAGGGATTCTACTACAGATGAACGACCTTAAAGCGAAACGGCAAAGTGTTAGTGGACATGAGGCATATTGTGGCATAAAAACAAACGATGATCAATCACTAAGAACTAGGACCTTATACATTGACCCCAGCAAGTAATAATGCGTAAAAAAAGGTAAAGTGATAAAGTAGAATCCTAGTCCCAATCCTATAGTGTATACTTCCCCTTCTTCGTTCACCTTCAGACATAAGAATGAATAAATGCAAAGACAGTAGCATTCAAATTAAGCTAGTTGATACTCATAAACGAATTTATTCTTAAATGGAGCTGGTGTCTGCCAAAATACTTTTCTCTATTCTGCAGATGTTGGACACTCCTGCATGAAATGTTTAGCTGTCGATTTACCAGTTCCACAATTACATTCATCAGTATCTTCTATCTAATAAACCTGTCATATATTAGCCTGTTATGGCCTGTCCGTAGTGTGAAGATTGAAAATTATTCCTTTCGGTTCAGTTGGTAATATGCATCATCTTTCTGGTGATCTATATGAAGAACTTAGAACTTGGTTCTATAATTACGTCTTATAAATCTCATTGTCTCATCATAGGTTGTATCTATATCAGGCTGAGGAAGCCTTTCACCTTCCTTCGCTAGTCGGTCGGCTACTTAATTTCCAGGTATATTGCAATGAGGTCTATTGCTGATCCAACTTCGTCTAATATACATTCTCGTTTTTCTCCTTCCCGTTTACGTATATTATCTGGGCCTTTTGACGTGTGTATTCGTTTATTTTCTCAACAGTACTTCTACAATCTTTCTATTCTACTTGTGCTTTATACTTCTTCGTCGTATTGTCTATGCAGTGTAGCGTTGATGATCATGTCTTTGTCGTGTACAGCCAATAATTTCGGATACTGATGTTCCTCCATGCTATAATGTCACACTGTCCAGCATCTTCTTTCTTGGTCTGCCCCTTCCCTTCTGCTAGTCAACATATCCTCATTGCACCTGAACTTTTAACCCTTAAGTGCTCAGATCTTCTCCCCTGTCTCCCTCAGGGTATAGCGACTCACGTTGTATTTAAATTATTATTCTTTTGCTCTCGCTTTGAACTCAAGCGTAGTCCATATACACTACTTCTAATATGATTAGCTTTCCCTATTAACAGTGTTCCTCGCCATCAGGCGAACCCACTCAGACTTCAGGGGTACTTGTAATTTACGTCCCCAAGTCAAGGACTGTCAAACTGTCATTTACTGCCAATATAGTACCTTGCGGTGTATGGCAGAGGGGTCTTTGAGCCTGAGGAATAAAGTCCGCCTGGCTAGTGCAGTCGCCGCGAACTGTGCAGGTTAGGACGACAGATCAAAATTTTAGTCCAACTGTCTGGTGTATTCCAATTCCAATTTTCAAAAAAAAAAAAATAAATAAATAAATAAATAAAAATTCCAAATTCGGTCTCGTCTAAACTGCCTCCCCAGCTTTGGTTATTGTTGAGATCCGTGGATTTTGTAGGTATTTTTACCCTGTTTCTTGTCTTGTGCGCTCTTCCGAGTAAGTCCTATCTCGGACTGGTTATGTAAGTGTTTGTGTCTGTGAAGTCAGCTGGGGGATTGGTCGGCCGGCACGTTTTCCTGTGAGGCCGGCCGCTGTGGTGATTTCTTCTACCTGTGTTGGCTACTTGTACTTATGCGTGTCGCTTGGATAGATAATTTTGTCGGAATGTGGTGATTAGTAGCTCATAAATCGCGTCGTAGTCTTCTTTGCTCCCCTCAATCTTGCCAGTTGTCACCAAGTTCTCGAATTTATTTCTTCTCATAACGTGTCCAAAAATTGTGACTGACTACGTCTAATTTCTCTAATCAATTTACGGTTCTCATGTGTTTTTTGTAGGACTTGAAATTCAAATGCACAAGTGATAATATGCATTAATGGCATGGGGCAATTACAAAAATATTACTCGTATATGCTTCCTTTCAACCTCTATACGTGGCATATCTTCTTCGTTCATCCGGAGTTTTTTTTCCCGGATGTGATTGCGTTGTGCCTGTTTACAGCAGAGCTGCGTTCTTGCGCCGTTAGGCCGACACATCCGACTTCTGCGGGCATTTGTTGACCGGGTTAACCTTCCCGGGATACGTGGCATATGATTTCCACCTCCCTTCCTACATCTCTCCCCCCCCCTCTCTCTCTCCCTCACCCCAAACCTTCTATCTCTCTCTCTCTCTCTCTCTCTCTCTCTCTCTCTCTCTCTAATTCTCTCTCTCTCTCTCTCTCTCTCTCTCTCTCTCTCTCTCTCTCTCTTCTAAGTATCTATCCCCCCCCCCCCATAACTCATCGGGAGTTAAGGTGTCTTTGTCTTTCTCTTCTTGGCTCCGGCTGTCTTCACGTGCGTCGGTTTCCTCCTCTGGGCTTTCTTCCGGTGTCTGGCGGGATTCTGGTTTCTCCTTGGGCTGCCTGGGCATCGTGGCTGGACTACTGACTTCCGCTTGCTGTTTCTAATTGGTCTGTGGCTTGGCTCCAACATGCGTCTTTTTTCCTCCTTTTTTGTGTAAGTCTTTAGTAGTTTTTCGATATTTTCTTGTTGAGTTTCATCTTGTGACTTTTCTGTGGCCTTTTCCTTGGCTTCAGCTGGTTTGTTTTGGTTTGGCTCTCTTTCAGTTTGTAGCATTTCCCTCTCGGCTTTTATTGCTTGTAAGATCTCTTCATTCTTCAGTGTCTCCTGGATCATGTGTTCCACCTCTTGTTTGATGTTTTGTTGGATCTCCTTTATTTCAGCAAGTAGTTTTTCATATTTTTTTTTCATTAGCCGGTCTCTCTGGTCTAGAGGTCACACGATTTTCTCCGTAATCCCGTATACTCTCGTAGGTAACGTGACGTTGCGCGAGAATCGGTAGCGGTCCTCTCCGCGTCGGTAACTTACAGGGCATGTAAGCCGGTCGCTCAGAAAGCAATGGCAAATTACCGAGCGTAATCTTGCCAAGAAATCAACAATCAGATGAAAGATGCCGATGCTGACAACGATGTCCTATAAAGGATATGCCGGGAAAAAAAAAGTTTTTCATTATCGCTGGTCGGTGCCGGTGTTTGAAGTATCTTGACTTGTTTTTTCAACTCATGAATCTGGCTTTGTAGTTGTGCTCTTTCAGCTTGCGAGATGCACGAGGCCATCTCACACCTCCGCATTGCTTCCTTAAATGGTGTCTTTGTGGTAATGGCGAGCTTTAAGACGTTTCTGTGTGTCTTTGGAGGTACGGACAACCCAGGTATCTCGCTCCATGCTTGACCAGGCAGTTGGCGCACTTTCTTTTGTTGTTGGGTGCTCGGAAGTCCGTGTCCAGCTTGGCCAGCGGACACTCCTTGAAGGCGTGGTGGTCGGCGCAGTACCGACAGATTTTCGTCTTACTGCGACGTGCTGCTCTGCTGTGGCCGGCCCTCTGCATCTGGAACATTGGGTGATCATTGGTATGAATGCCTCAGGCTGTTGAATTTTCTGGTTTATGGATACCTGGCGTGGTATCTCGCTGCACTCAGTCGTCACCACCGCTAGTGTAGTAGTTAGCGATTTTTGAGTATGTAAGGATCCGCCCCGCCTTCAAGATTCTGATGCGGAGATTTTCTTCTTGCAGGTGCTTCTTGATTTGTTCGTCTGACAGCTCCACTTCAATCCGCTTAACAACCCATCTAACTGTTTTTGAGTCGGCGTTTCCGACTCTGGTGTCTTTCTCCTCCTTCTTCTCAGATGTCTGTGGTGGGTTGTCGTCGATCTTCCTCGTGGTAGTTTAGTTTTAACCATGGTTTCAGGTTCTTTGTTGCACCTCGCAGTAATATTCTCCACGGTCGACTTCTTTACAGTTTTCGCGGCTCCCACGCTGCGCATCTTCTGTGTCTGTTGTTTCTTGGTATTGGTCTTGCAACCTTCAGGGCGCAGGCTTGCGGTGTAACGATGGTTCACAAAGGAGACTCCAAAATAAATGCATAGAACCACTAAAAGTTCCTTACAAACTACACCAATTTGCTATGGGGGACCTTAGGTGGAAATTAAAAAGAATAGTAACACACTGGCCGATAAAAAGATGTCAGTTGCTATGAGAAAAAGAGTGTTGTGGTGCTACATACAGCCTGTACTTTTTCCTCCCCCGTATCAGGCTTTTTAAACTGTTCAGGTGACTTGTCTTGATATCGCTCGCAAATGCGAATGGCGCTGTCCGGTGCATCAATCAATCGTGTGCCATGCCGGAAAGCGTGGGCGGTCATGACTCGCCATTTCACTCGATCACCAGCGTCGTGGATCAGCTCAGTGCTCCAGTCTCGTCCATGCCATGTGGCCAAGCCATCCAGGTATTTTCCTCGTGGTCTGTTCCCTTCGATCTTGCCAGTTGTCACCAAGTTCTCCAATCCATTTCTTCTCATAACATGTCCAAAAAATTCTGACTGTCTACGCCTAATTTCTCTAATCAATTTACGATTTTCATTTGTCTCCTGTAGTACTTGGTCATTGGTTTTTCAGTCTGTCCATTGTATTCTTTGCATTTTCCTCAGAAACCACATTTCTATAGCCGTCAGATGTTTTTCAGCTTGACTGCACATTGTCCAAGTTTCACATCCATACAAAAGAACAGGCTCTATGTACTCCCTCAACACTCTTTTTCTCGTTTCAATTGACATCATTTTATTGGTCAGAATGTTTTTCATCTTGCTAAAGGCTACTTTCGCCATGGCGATTCTTGTTCTAATCTCTTCAAGGCTCTCCCATCAAATGTTATGACTGTTCCGAGATAATTGTATCGATTCACTTGTTGAAGAATATTCCCATTTACTTGTATATTACATTGTGATACTTCGTTCTTCCTAGTGACGACCATAACTTGTGTCTTCCTACAATTTAATTCCAACCCCAGCTGCTCACTGTGTACAAAAACTGGTCCGGTGTATGGGTGTGGAATAATTTTATACGATATCGTTCTAGTGACGAGACAACGGAAGTGAGGTTTGTTGTAGGCTTCAGCAGTAAAGCCGAAGTCTTCTAATCCCACCTGATGTTCAGCCTCAGTGGCCACTCTTCGCCTTGTGTATGGAAACATCACAACAGTAAGCAATAATATTATAATAACGAGTTTGTAATAAGTAAACCTTCTCTGTTCACAATTCACCGTTTTTGTAATTAATAATATTACAAATACAGTTCTGTTTTATTCTGAAATAATATTCCATTCAATTCATTGTCGCAGGCAGGCAAGCGAAGCGACATGACAGACATCACAACAACAAAGACTGTGGATTACATAATCAGAAACGTAGAAATAAAAAGAGGATTTAAAAGGCAAGAGGATCGACTTCATTACACCAGGTTTTATCCTATATGGTTTGGTCTCTTTCCGCAGGACGGCTTATTGAAAGTGTCGCACAAAGCAGGAACACTCCGTAGCTCCAGCCACAACGAGCAGGAGTCTCAGTCTACGAGAAAATTGCACTCGTGGAACCCACGACCGTGGGAGCAGCGGCGTAACCACTTCACCAAGGAGACTCCAAAATAAATGCAGAGAACCACTAAAAGTTCCTAACAAACTACACCCGTTTGCTGTGGGGTACCTTAGGCAGGTGGAAATTAAAGAATAGTAACATGCTGACCGATAAAAAGTTGTCAGTTACTATGATGAGAAAAAGAGTGTTGTGGTGCTACATAAACTAAAGCCTGTACTTTTGTATGGATGTGAAGCGTGGACAATAAAGTCAGGCTGAAAAACATTTGATGGCTGTGGAAGTGTGGTTTCTGAGGAGAATACAAAAAATACCATGAACACACAGAAAAACCAATGACCAAGTCTTACAAGAAACAAATGAAAATCGTAAACTAAACTGATTAGAGAAATTAGACGTAGACAGTCAAAATTTTTTGGACATGTTATGTGAAGAAATAAATTGAAGAACTTGGTGACAACTGGCAAGATTGAGGGGAAGAGAACAAGGGGAAGGCAGAGAAGTAAAAACCTGGATGGCTTAGCCACGTGGCATGGTCAAGACAAGAACACTGAGCTGATTCACGACTCTGGTGATCGAGTGAAATGGCGAATCAAGACTGTCCATGCTTATCGGCACAGCACATGATGAATGGATGAACAGTGTATCCCGTCAGTGTCATGCATGTCGTAAGAGACTACTAGTACTAAGTTAGCCTTACAACTAAGAAGGGGTTTGCTTGGTGCTGGCTACCACATCCTGTAGAAAAATTCAGCTGCAAATTCAAGCCATGAACAAAACAAGAAGTCTTGAGGTAATGGGAAAAAGAACATCTCAGCCAACCAAGGGGAAAGGAGGATCTTCTCTTAGAAGAAGTATAAAACAATGCAGAGAAAACTGCAAGGAGTCTATTTCTGGATTGCCCACTCACTTCCTTTCACGTAGGAAAATATCAAGAATTGCCATCTTAAATGTTAACATTTTGTATGAATTGGGAAACATAGCACAAGTTAGTTTGTTAGTCTTTCCTCTTGAGCCTAAGGCGGCACATAGGGCAGAAGTCATGGCTCTCCATGTCCGGCGGTTCGCTGCTACCTGTTGTAGATCCTGGATGTTCACTTGGCCATTGAATGAGCCTTCCCCCAGGAAGGTTAACCCGGTCAACAAATGCCCGCAGAAGTAAGATGTGTCAGCCTAACGGCGCAAGAACGCAGCTCTGCTGTAAACAGGCACAACGCAGTCATACCCGAAAAGAAAATCTGGATGAACGCAGAAGAAGAAGAAGAATGAGCCTTTTCTGATGATGGTTCTACGCAGGGTCTCTCTTGGTCTTCCACGTTTTCTTTTCTCTACTGGTGACCATAAGAGGGCTTGGTTGGGGAGTCTTGTCTTGTCCATTCTGAGTATTTGGCCGATGTAATTCCAGCGGCGTTTTCTTATAAAATTGGATACAAAGTCTCTTGTCTTATTTGCATTTGACAGCACAGGTTTTAGGGGAAATTAAATACTAAGGAAAATAATTAAATAACAAGAGGATTTGTGTATAATTTTTTTTTACAACAATGTTAACCAGAAATTTTGTGTGTATTTCTCAACATAGTCCCTCTGCCTGGCAACACACTTGGTCCACATGTCAACTAGCATGTTGATGCCTTCTAGGAACAAGTTTTTGCACCACCCACATTACCTCATCATATGCAAACCTCTGAACCTGCATATGTTCTTTCAAGGGTCCAAACAAGTAAAAGTTTGATGGCACGAGGTCTGGACTGGATGTTTCGAGACCACAAATTTCAATCACATAGTGTATCCACTGTATATACAGCTGTATGAGGGCGGGTGTTATTGCCACACTTGCAGATCTCCCACTACGTGGTTCATCAATGACGTTTTGCTTTTAATTTTGAAATCTTTCTACCCATTCATGCACTCTCCCCTGACTGACACAACTGTCTCCATACTGACCCATCATTCTTCTGAGCATTTCACAATGTTTCACACCCTCTGACCACAAAAACATTCTTCCACAGTGCAAGTCAATAGTGGGGCAGCCATTTTGTAATTTCTACTGCGCATGGGCAAACTAACGAATCCTGACATCCTCTACATGAATTATTGCTTAAGAGCCACTTTGATTAGTGAAATAAGATTTTCTGTTTATACTTTTCCATGCACCTCCTAAGAAATTTCCTGTTACTTTATGACTTACCCTCGTATTATAGGCTTAGCATTTTGGGATTATGCTAAACAATGTGGATCGGAGTTGACAACAAGTTTCTAAACACGTTGAAAAAATGCTGCATTAGCATAGTGGCTACATGCTGGCCTGCCAGCTTAGTGCTCACAGGTTCGATCCATGCCAGGGCCAGGCTGATCCTTAAGACACATTGATCATATGGTGCTGAACCCATATTTCTATTGACCAATCAGCACTCGCTGGGTCATGTGGTCAGTATCACGCCAGCCACCTTCCCAAGATATTTTCTGGTGCCCATTTTAGGCTGAGTGGGCCCAAGAGCTTAGGTCAGTCTAAACAATCTGCCAGATGCGGATTTGAACCCTTGTCCACCAGGCTGGTAGGAAATTGTCTAGCTATCTGCTATATATTATTTGAGAGTGTAAAGAAGAAAAAGGGGCCAAAACATTTGGTGGGGGGGGGGGGGGGACGTCTTCTGATTATCAGAAGCCTCCTATCATGCTTGCTCCCCAGCGGGGTTTTTAACCACGTGCGATCTATGAGGGTGAGTCAATAAGTAAGTCACGCAGTTCTGTGGGATGACAGGTAAATGTAGTTGGTGTTTTCTACAGGTGTCATTAAGTGACAGCAACATCAAATTTTATATTCCCATTCATCAGGTGGCACTAGGTGTCTCATGCGCATATGCAGCGCATAAACAAAATGACGACTATACTTACAGAGTGTACAACCAAAGAGCAACATGCTGTTGTGCGATTTTTGTGGGCAAAAGGACTGCCTGCATAGGACATTCGTAAGGAAATTCCTGTTTATGCTGACAAATGTTTGTCCCGTAAAGCGGTGCATAGCTGGGTAGAAACATTTTCTCAAGGAAGCTGTAAAATTGTTGATGAAATCCGATCTGGTTGACCTGTTGAGATTGCAACAGAAGCACACGTGCAGCTGATGGAGGAGATGATTAGAGGTGACAGGCGAGTAACAATAGACTCTGTATCACCCCCAGGGAAGGTTAACCCGGTCAACAAATGCCCACAGAAGTCGGATGTGTCGGCCTAACGGCGCAAGAACATAGCTCCGCTGTAAACAGGCACAACGCAATCACGTCCGGAAAAAAAAACTCAGGATGAACGCAGAAGAAGAAGCAGAAGACTGTAGCATCTGCAGTAGGGCGCTCACATGGTTCAGCATACAGCATAATGCATGATCAATTGAAATTTAAGAAAGTGTACTCAAGGTGGGTACCCAGAAGTGAAAACGTGGTTTAGAAAACAGAGCACGCAGTTCTATGCAGCCGGTTTGGGAAGACTGATAAAACGATGGGATAAGTGCATAAATGTTGGTGGAAATTATGTTGAGAAATAAAGGGACAATGTATGTATAAAAATAAACTGGTTTCAAGTTATCATATTTAGTTATTTTTCTACAGCCATTTCTGGCTTACTTATTGACTCCCCCTCGTATTTCATTTTCTTTTTTGTTTATTTCAAGCCCAAATAGGATCATTAATAGATTTCAAGTGAGCATCTCATCCAATGATGATCTGAGCATAAGCCGAAAGACTCCCGGTAACTGCACAATGAGGATACGAAGAGGCCTGAAGTGTTATGTCATAACCGGCGTGGCATTTTGCTGCTTCCTGCTGTTTTATGTCAGTGACTGGACCTACGTCACTGCATACATCAACAATAAGGTTAGAATGTTAGCCTGCCTTCCTTTTTACTTTTGTCTCATATATGTGTGTGTGTGGTTTTGTTTGTTTGTGGAAGGGGGTTAACACTAAATTTATAATCATTCTCAAAGTTTGTGGTCATGGTATTAAGATGTCGGTCTGTAGATTAGCTTGGTCGAATGGGTAAGAACATGTGTTCTTAAACCTCCATTTTGCTGTTGCCGAGGTAAGGTTCAAAGTGAGTGAGCGCAAAACAAAAAAAAAAAAAATGGATGTCGGTCTGACACAGCAGTAAGGAAAAGGTAAAGGACCCTTTCACACCCCTTAAGGAACAATGGACATATGGTGCTAAACCCATGTATTTATAAACCATATAGATCAGTGGTTCTCAGGCGATGGGGAATTCCCCCCTGGGGGGAATATTAGAGTTGGGGGGGAAGGGAATTAAGATTATCTCAAGATTGCGTTAATACAAGAACCGATTACTTGATATTGTTTTTCTCTCCATACTTTACAGTTCTGTACTTCTCGCCCTTCTGAAATTCATTTTATAACATAAGTAGACCTGCGAATCACTTTTTATGTAGACGTCTAGACTTGTTCTAATGTGTGTGTTATTAAAGTTAGCTTCCATGTTTATGTATACAATGTAGGGGTGGTGGGGGGGGGGGGGGAATGGCATTCTGAACATATGGTGAAAGGGTGCATGGGCCAAAAAAGGTTGAGAACCACAGATGTAGGTGATGTGGTCAGTATCACACCGACCACCTTGAATTCCCAAGACAATTCTTGGTACCCATTTAGGCTTTGTTGACCTCAGAGCCCAGTTTAAATTTAAAAATCTGAATCTGCCCCAACGCAGATTAAATGCTTGACCACTGGACCAGCAGGTCAGTGCTTAGCCAATGATGATCTGAGCCATGGCTTGAGATATATTAGAGAACCTGCTTTCTGATCCTTGATAAGGCAAAGCATTTGTATCCAGAGAGTTAACATAATGTTGGAGAGGTAAGGTTTCACAGGAATAAGCAGTTAAAAGTATTGTGTAAACAAATAATGTATTAACTGATTCAATGCCAAACAAAAAGTAAGTTAAGACCAAACATGATATACAATCAAATTAAAAATTATAATAATGTAAATTTCCATTCACTGAGCATTGAAAGTGAAGAAGATACTGAAAATAAAACAAATAACACAGGGACCCTAGTTTGGCTATAGATCGTCCTTCTGTCCAAATGGGAGGTCACATTTCATGATATATTATCCTTCGGCACTGCATCAGTTACTAAACTGGTTATGTCGCTGGAAGTTATTGGTTGCGAATTTGAGTTTTTAGAAACTTTATCTGGGCTCCCTGGTTGACCCAGTCTAAATTGGGTACCAGGAAATGCCTTGGGAGGTAAAGGAGGCCAGTCTGATACTGATACACATCAGCCCCTTAGTGCTGTTTGGTCTATTAAAATATGGGTGTAGCACTACATACCCAACAGTCATTTTTTATTTTTCAGGAAGTCATGGACCATTTCACAATGATTGAAGAAGAAATTACTTGCTTGTAAACTGAAATATTATGTAACAATTCTTAAAATGCTGGGGATGAAGAAGAAGGAGGATACAGACATTCTACAAGATCTGAACATGGAAGGAAATGGCTCATGACCAGCTTCATGAGTGGGAAACTGAAATATATTGGCTGTATTAAAACATCAAGTGGGTTAGAAAGAAAGTAATGGTAGGCATGGTTGCTGGAAGAAGGGACAGGGTTTCACCAACATAAAGGTGGATACAGGACATAGAAGAAACCCTGGGCATGGACATGTATCGGACATAAGATCAAGCAAAATAGAGTCTTTCAGGCAAACTGTTGTTGAATGGAGCAATGGAAAGAAATTGGTTGAGGGTATACTCTGTATTGTTGATTGTTGTATTTTGGACACGATACTCTGCATTCTGGATCACAGTACTTTAAACAGATCAATGGAAATAAATTGGTTGATGCCATACTCTGCATTCTGGATCACAGTACTTTAAACAGATCAATGGAAATAAATTAGTTGATGCCATACTCTGCATTCTGGATCACAGTACTTTAAACAGATTAATGGAAATAAATTAGTTGATGCCATACTCTGCATTCTGGATCACAGTACTTTAAACAGATCAATGGAAATAAATTGGTTGATGCCATACTCTGCATTCTGGATCACAGTACTTTAAACAGATCAATGGAAATAAATTGATTGATGCCAAATTCTGCATTCTGGATCACAGTACTTTAAATAGATCAATGGAAATTAATTGGTTGATGCCATACTCTGCATTCTGGATCACAGTACTTTAAACAGATCAATGGAAATAAATTAGTTGATGCCATACTCTGCATTCTGGATCACAGTACTTTAAACAGATTAATGGAAATAAATTAGTTGATGCCATACTCTGCATTCTGGATCACAGTACTTTAAACAGATCAATGGAAATAAATTGGTTGATTCTATACTCTGCATTGTGCATCACAGTACTTTAAATAGATCAATGGAAATAAATTGGTTGATTTCATACTCTGCATTCTGAATCACAGTACTTTAAACAGATCAATAGAAATAAATTGGTTGATTTCATACTCTGCATTCTGAATCACAGTGCTTTAAACAGATCAATAGAAATAAATTGATTGATTCCATACTCTGCATTCTGGATCACAGTACTTTAAACAGATCAATGGAAATAAATTGGTTGATGCCATACTCTGCATTCTGGATCACAGTACTTTAAACAGATCAATAGAAATAAATTGGTTGATTCCAAACTCTGCATTCTGGATCACAGTACTTTAAACAGATTAATGGAAATAAATTAGTTGATGCCATACTCTGCATTCTGGATCACAGTACTTTAAACAGATCAATGGAAATAAATTGGTTGATTCCATACTCTGCATTCTGCATCACAGTACTTTAAATAGATCAAAGGAAATAAATTGGTTGATTCCATACTCTGCATTCTGAATCACAGTACTTTAAACAGATCAATAGAAATAAATTGGTTGATTCCATACTCTGCATTCTGGATCACAGTACTTTAAACAGATCAATGGAAATAAATTGATTGATGCCAAATTCTGCATTCTGGATCACAGTACTTTAAATAGATCAATGGAAATTAATTGGTTGATGCCATACTCTGCATTCTGGATCACAGTACTTTAAACAGATCAATGGAAATAAATTAGTTGATGCCATACTCTGCATTCTGGATCACAGTACTTTAAACAGATTAATGGAAATAAATTAGTTGATGCCAAACTCTGCATTCTGGATCACAGTACTTTAAACAGATCAATAGAAATAAATTGGTTGATTCCATACTCTGCATTCTGGATCACAGTATATATGTCAGGTTCTGTTGTTCCAGTCACATAATTATGGTATAAATATCTTGTTCCACTGTGTCCTGTGAGCAGCAGGATACTGATAATTGTATCTCCTCCGTATAGTTTGTCATAGGCATCATTTTCATACCATCCGGGTGCACTCTTGTTTAATTAGACTGGCAAGTGGTGGTTAATATTTTTTGTTAAAATTTTGTAATATGTTCTTAGAGGCCATCATGGCTGTGGGATAATATGAGCGTGTGCTTAAACTTCTGGCCTGCCAACGGCAGTGTAGTGGGTTCAATCTTCACACCGGTCAGCCAGTCAGACGTAAATGTTGACTTCTCATTCAGAAAGCAATGGCCAACTACTGAACATAATATTGCCTAGTAAATCAATCAGCATAGGATCGGGGTTGATCACAACATCCTGCAAAAAACATGCAACATTTTAAAGTATGTTATTTTGTTGTATTGCTCCTCTGTCCTTGTTTGATTCATCATTGCCAGGGGTGTCCCTGTGTAGCCTACATGTTGAAAACCATTGGTTTTTATGTCTTGACAATATTCAGGCACATTGAAATTTGAGCTTTTTTATTTTTTGTAAACTACCTTGCAATAAGTTTTGCTAACATTTAATCATAATGCCTTTTTCTAGTATCTCTTCTCTAACCTTGTTTAGAATTTTTCTAGATATACACATGCTTTATGTGTGTGCTTGCACATGCAACGTATGTGTGATATCAAACACGGCACACTCCCCCGATGTGTCTCCACCTTGCCGCGGTGGGAGAGCTTGTGTGTCTCTCTGACCCCATGTGCTTGCCGATGGATGAAAACTACATATCGGCAGCTTATGGGATAGGGGCCAGACTAAGAGAGACACAACCTGCTGCTCTGCGGGTTAGACTGAGGTGAGGATAACAGTCAGAAGTTTAAATCAGGCGCACGAAGGCAGAAGTTCTTGGTCCGGACAAAACACATAAGGCTCCCTGTCGAGGGCTGTGGCTGAATGCCTCTAAGCCACAAACCCTCGGATCTGAGAGCCGGGCCAATACCCTCCTACCAAAAAATAGAGGCGTGATACTGAGCAAGCTACATGCTCAGGTCTGATACAAGTTCGAAGGCTCTCAGCTGGGGGATATGAGAGATCCCCGGATGAAAGGGCCAGGCCATTTCTCGTTCACTGCTGCACGAAGGTAAGGTGCTGAGCCGGCAGCACATGTAGCCTACCTTGTGAGCGAGTACAAAAAGTCTGAAAATTGCCCCAGTCGAAGGAAATGGTTAAGAAAACTGTCTGTATCTAACTCATAGAGAGTGTAGACAAAAGTGGAAGAATGTCTCAATGACACGAAATGGAACGCATGGCGAGCGAACCTATTGCGTTGTCCGAAGTCAAAAATAAAAGCTTATCGAGTGGATGTCGCTCGCAGTCTGACCGCTCCTGGTGTGTGCTTGAGAGATCAGTGGCAAGCAAGACCCCCAACACATGGAAGTGAGGAACTAAAGCAGCCATGAGCAGAACGTGGCAACTCCTCGGGTGTGCCCAGTCTCAGAGCAATATGTGCCGGCTCTGCAATTATGGAAGCCTCCTTGGATAGCGAGGGAATGCCCATGATCTGCCCCTGCCTTCCCCTGAGGGCCGACCGCGATGTCGTTGATTGTTCTATCTTGACCAGCTGAGATGTTGGCGACATCACAACAGTCCAACGTGCCTCGAAACCAGAGGAAGGCTAACCTCATTAAAAAATGCCTGCCGGAAGTCGGAAGTGTCGTCCTACGGGTGGCAAACTAAAAATTGACACTACGCAATTACGTCCGAGTGAAATGTCTCGTCCGAATGTCTCTCGTGCTAGGAACAGCTCTGACTACTTAGTTTCCGAATGCCGCTCTTGTTCGGAACAGTTCTGACTAGGTAGTTTTCCGAATGTCTGTCGTGCCTGGAACAGCTCTGACGGGCGCAACGACAAGCACATGTCCGAAAACTCGCTGAGTGGATACCGTCTGCAAACTTGTCTGGTTTGTGCAGGAATGGCCCGGGGCAAACGAAATGACCAATATATTGAAGTGAGGATTTAAAGCAGCCATGAGCAGGACGTGACGATTTCCCTCGGTGAGCCCAGAACCAGGGCGCTATGTGTCGGCCCTGCAACTATGGAAGCAACCTTGGATGGCGGAAAATGCTATGGACTGTCCCTGCCTTCCTTTGAGGGATGACCGTTGTCTTCGACCGTTCAACCTTGGCCAGCTGGGCTGTAGATGGCACCACAAAAGTGAGAGTCTCCCAGGAATGCTACCTGGTCAAAAAAGCACGCTGTTGTCGGATGTGTTGGCCTACGGGTTTCGGCCCAAGGGCGCACAACAGACACACCGCAATCACATCTGAAAAAACACTCCGGATGAACGAAAAGAAGAAGAGAAACACGGCACATATCTGACCTCCCTGGAAAAATACCAGATGAACTTGATGAAACCATACATAACCTTTGAAGAAAGTAAATTTTGCTACAACCTTTGTATTATTGCCTACAGATCGTGAGTAAAGGTTGTGTGCGTATGTATGTGTAAAGTATGTGTTTTTAGTGGAATTCAAGGGGAAACCACCACATTAATTTCCCAAGAATAATAATATACACAATGACAATATTAATACAACTTGTTTTGCTTATTTTTGGTGATGTTCGCAGGTGCCTATTCACCGTCCAGTCGTAAGATGGGCTGACCATCAGCATACCATTGATCACAGAAAGTCACGGATCATGATCACCTACAAAGGCAGGCTAGGTAACCACATGTTTGAGTACGCCACTCTCATGGGCATGGCTCATCGATACAACATGACACCAATAATCCCTCCGGACATCAGCTTCCTGGACGTGTTCAAGGTTCCCACACTGCAAGGAGACACTAGTCTGCTACGAAACCCTGTAACGTACACCGAAGAAAAGGCAGCAAAGTACTATCCTGGCGTTGAAAAAATAGACCCTACAAAAGATGCATACTTAGATGGATATTATCAATCATGGAGATATTATGAACACATTAAGAAAGACCTTCAAGATAAATATTTTGTTCTACATGACAGTCTGCAGACAGCAGCGAGGGAGTATATTAACAATGTGTTAAAAGAGAGAAATCTGCAAGGAGCCAAAGTTGTCGGCATTCATGTCCGACGGGGAGATTTTGTCAGACAGCGTGTGAAAGGCTTCACTGTTGCTCCTATACCTTACTATTACCGGGCTATGGCATATTTCCGAAAGAAATACGGTAGTGTTCTCTTCATTATATGCACAAATGATTTAGTGTGGGCAGAGACAAATTTAGACGAGGGTCCTAACATCCACTACTCGCATGAGACTGATGCTGCCCTAGACCTAGCGATTATGATAAACTGTCATCACATGATTATTACCTCCGGGTCGTACTCTTGGTGGGCAGGTTATCTTGTAAGAGGCGAAGTGATATATTATTTAGGGTATCCTCAGCCGAATACCAAGATAGGTAACCTGACAGTTAAAGAAGATTATTATCCCCCTTATTGGCGAGGGCAGTGGTGATCCAGATGGTTATATTTTATGAATTTTTTGGTACACTCTTTATTTAAGGGAAACAGAAAACATTGTCAACTGTAAGACAAGATTAGATAAGTTGCTAGGAAACTGGATGCTTATAGCTGTGTAACCTTGATATTCTATTCCATAAGCTCATATGTGGGTTGATGAATGCATTTGTAGCCAAGATCTTCCATTTCTCCCATCGTCAGCAATATATGGCAATATAGCAATACCATACTTTGTAAGTTGAGGATTTCTTTCGTCCGCCTCTTCATCACTTGCTTTCAACTGAAACTTGAAGAAATGGAATTATGGTGAGTTACTGGAAAGTAGAATATCATACACAATTATAAGAAAGCGACACAGATTTCTTTGGTTATATAATGAAAACAACTGAATCACTGCAGAGGTCTGTTTTTCCATGAGTCACCTTCATCTTCATTCCAGGACATGCGGAAGTTTAGGGAAATGAACAAGCTGATAAACTTACTGGCTCTGCATCACCTGCAGATGGCCAGCTCGTGGATTGTGCCAATGTTATTAATGCCCTTGGAGAGATGTTGAGAGCAGAGGACTTTGACGCCAATTAATCAACATCGTTGTCCAGAATGAAAGACTCCAGGGTAGTAAGAATAGGTACGGCCAGACAAAGAAGTATGTCAAAAGAATGAGGTGCCTTGTCAATCAACACAGAACTGGTACTATTTGTTGTTGGACATTGATGCATATGTTGGGGGGAGGATCTGAGCACTTATGGACTTATCCGTAGTGCAAGGATGATATTCTAGCAGATAACGGGTGACAGATAACAGATAGTGAAAACAAAAGCATTAGAAAACATGGTGACAGGAAAGATCAGTGGTATGAAAGGCCGACCAGAAGACATGATGTTGGATGGTTTAAGACAATGGTATGGAGGAATATCATCAACATAATTGATTACAGAACACCAAGGACTGAGATCTACAATAAGTCTTGATCCACCAAAAGAAAAGAATGACCAAATCAGTCAGAAAGCCACCAAAACCTGCTCAAGATGACTACCACAATATGGAAAGACAGAACAAGTCATTATTCTGCGCCTCAGAACAGGACACAATAGATTACGCAACCACATGTGCACATGTGGATTGGCGTCGCAGACAGCAGAGCACATACTCCAAGACTGCCCAAAATATAACATATCTAGACAAACCTTCTGGCCTAAAGAGACGACAGTGGAAGATAAACTTTATGGACCGCTGTGTGAACTAAAAAAAGACAGTTAAATTCATACAAGAGACAACATTGCAGTTATAGACATATTTCAAGCGAACGAAAGAAGAAGAAAAGAAGAAGAAATGAGACTTGATTGTCTATGTCTCTCTCAAGGCACATGATAATAACATGACCAAACCATACGTTTTTGTAATGTGATCACATGGCTCTGGCTGTCAACTCAGCCTACAATGGATATCAAGAAATGTCTTGGGCAGTAAAGATGGCTACCATGGTACTGTCCTCATCACCCACTGAGTGCCCATAATTCCATAAAAATACGGGTCTTCTTCTGCATTCATCGAGAGTTTTTTTTTTTTTTGGACGTGATTGCGTTGTGCCTGTTTATAGCAGAGCTGCGTTCTTGCGCCGTTAGGCCGACACATCCGACTTCTGCGGGCATTTGTTGACCGGGTTAACCTTCCCGGTAAAAAATACGGGTCTAACACCTTCTGTCCAGTGTGCTTAAGGGACGTTACAGGGTACTTTGCTTGTGTTTGATTTACTTAGCTACAGTTGTCTCATAAAATGGAAGCCAGAAATGTATTCTGTGGAGTTAAAGGTGGCTGGCATGGTACTGTCCTCATCACCCAGCGAGTGCCGATAACTCCATACAAATATGGATCTAACGGTGTGCTTAAGGGATGTAAAAGGGTACTTTGCTTGTGTTTTGACTTACATGGCTACAGTTGTCAACATGGCCTTATAAAACGGAAGCCAGAAACATATTCTGTGGAGTTAAAGGTGGCTGGAGTGGTACAGAGCATATCACCCATTGAGTATCAGTTTGTCTAAAAAACAATATGAGCAGAGCATATTATGCCTTACGGCATAGAAATGATGTTTTGATGTTTCACTATTGACAAATGGTTTTTGGTAACCTCACTGTGTATTCATTCATTCCTCAACAAAGACATCTGGTTTATGCTGCCTGTATTTTATTTGGTCATCCTCCAACTTTTGCCTTCAGGCGTCGTAGAGAGGGGAAAGTGAAGTTCTGATGCTTGTGACTAACGCCTTTCCTCCCTTTCTCTCCATGGTACATGAGCAGTATGTTTCTAGAGTCAAGTAAATTTTATACTGGTTTTCTAGAACTGTCATAGGTTCATTGCCAACTTAGCCCTGTTGTATTTGTTACTGCCACCAAAACACGTATGGACAGGTGGAACGGACACACACACATGAACAGTGATCATCCGCCTTCAGGAGATGTTGTTCATCTATGTTGCTAACAAATCACCTGATCTAGGGTGGGTGTCAACAGTTCGCAGTGAAACGGCTGCCCAGCCTGCACCTGAGATTCAACTGAGCATTTCTGTAATGAAAAGCAAGCAAAAAGAAGCTTTTTAACTGAAACAACTTTAATATACCCTATAGGAGCTGAAATTACTGCATGAAATGTATACAAAGTTTTCTGTACCATTTTAATTCAAAAGCCTGGATCCTTTGCTCAAACCTATGTATAAGAATTTAGCCAGGTTACTGAGTAGTTAAATTAGGAACCAGGCGTTGATACCTCACTGCGGTATTGTGTCTTTCGTGTTCCTACAGCGAAGCCCTGTTATCATTTGGAAGTGACAAGTTCAAATCCCGGTCGGTAACTATAGCTTTCAATTTTGATGTTGTCTAGTGCGTCCTCTGGTCTCTACTTCTTTCTACTATGTCTATGAGCGCCAAACAATTACATGTGTGTTTGTTTATTACCTGGACTTATGTTAGCATACTAAGTGACATTACTTCAACACAACACTACAAAAAGGTTACCAATCCTTGGTGTAGTGTATCCAGGATTCCTAGTAGTTCAGTACAGCATGTCCATACTTTACTGTGCTCGAGGCAGTGAGTGTTAAATATCCTTTGAAATCAGTGAGTTCAAGGTGGTGAGTGTCTAATATCCTTTGAATTCAGTGAGTTCAGAGCAATGAATGCGTCATATCACTTGAGCTGAATGGGTTCAAGGCAGTATTTGTTTAATGTCATTTGATCACATGTGTGGAACTTGTATATTTTAAGTATTACGGTGTAGAGGTGTAGTCCTGTGTACTTTGACTTTGTCTGTTGTACTTGTTATTTGACCATGGTATATGTTTGTCCATAGTACATGCTGTTTGTCATTATACATGATGCTTTTTTTTAATTGTACATGATGTTTCTTTCATTGGGCATGTTCTTTTTATTTTACATGATCTGATGTTCATTGTTCATATTTTTTTCTCTCCATTGTTCATTGTTTTTTTTCCCAGTTGTACTTGATGTGTTTTTCATTGTACATGTGTTTTTCATTGTACATGATGTCTGTGTATTGTACTTGAGTTTGTCCATTGTGTATGAGGCCTACAAGGCCATAGAGCTTACTGCACTTACACTGAGACTTCCAGTGCACTGATGGTGGGGTAGAGGGTTCAACCCCTATATTAGTGCTTATACTGAGACTTCCAGTGCACTGATGGTGGGGTAGAGGGTTCAACCCCTATATTAGTGCTTACACTTAGACTTCCAGTGCACTGGTGGTGGGGTCTAGGGTTCAACCCCAATAATTAGTCGGTTGGACTTCAATTTTGACTTCTCGTTTGGAGTTGAGTTGAGTCAAGAACCGACATCACTGCACTCGGGGCATTCCCATAAGCTTTCAGTCTTCATCTTCAACAGCCAGCGAAGAGTTAAATACTAATGGTGCCCGTTGCAATCTGATTATATGTCCGTCTTACTTTACCTCTGAATGACAACTGTCGACCAGATCCTCTGACCATCCCTTGCTGCTGCATTCTCTCTAGACCATGATAGTCTATCTGTTCTTCCGCGTTAATCATATTCTCCCAGAGGGCCTTCACCACATCTGCCTTATCATGCATCGAATCACCCCTTAATGACGTGGCACCAGTCAATCTGTCTGTCTGTTTATTTCCAACCACACCAGAGCGTCCTGGAGAAAAGATCCAGCAAATGCTCAAACAACCCGCGACCTCTGAATCGATGCATGCCATTCTGCACAAAGCATGCCAGTCTTCATCTTAGCCAGCATGCTTTGTGAATCAATTACAATCACAACATGCATATACAGGTTGTTTTCCAACCAGCGGAAAGCTGCAGTAACCGCCTCCACCTTCATTGTCAGATGTGAGATTATGGTGTCATATGCCAAGCTCTCCATTTCCAAACATTGGTCATTTTCTTTTGCTAGGATTACCCAGGCACTTCTTTTTGCTTCTTAACACAGAGCCATCAGTGTAGATAATCACATCACCAGGACTTCTTATTCACAAATCAGTGGCAAACTATGAAACGTAAAATTGCCTGGAAAATTAACCTGAGGTTGGGGTTGGTGACAATGACCTGCAAAGGACATGCAACATTTTAAAAAGGATGTTTGCATATAAAAATGTTTGTAATTGTACATGATGTTTGCCCACTGTACATGATGTTTTTCCATTGTGTGATGTTTTCATATTGTATATGATGATTTGCCATCTCATACATACTATAACCAGTTTTTAATCAAGTCTGTGATCATGTCCTTATTATGCTATGCTACCAAGCCATCCAGATATCTATATCTTTGCCTTCCCCTTGTTCTTTTCCCATCTGTTTTGCCAATTGTCACAAAGTTTTCAAGCTTTTTGTTTCATTGTAATATGCTCATAAAATTTTAACTGTGTCTATCTGTCTAATCAGTTTGCATTCATCATTTGTTTCTAGAAGGACTGTCTCACTTGTATTTCTCTCCATCCAGAGTATTCTTCACATTTATCTCCAAAACCACATTTCCACTGTCTTTAGATGTCTTTCAGCCACTCTGCAAATATGCTTCCCAAAATATATCATATAAATGTCAGTAATGATATCTATTGACAGTATTTTGCCTTGAAAATAATTCCGTTTGGCAACTAGTCTCTTGTCAGCTGATGCTATGTACACATACATGTTTTATATCATTTACAATTGTCATGTGATCGTCACGTTGTTTGCAGCTTCTGGGAGTGTCAGATTATCTGAGAGAGTGTCCTGCTAGAGAAATGATGTAGAGAATGCTAATGAGCCTAAACAAACTATTCAAACAGTAGTGCAGAGATGCCGGTCTGCCTGGCCGAGGGGCTAGCGATTTTCTCTGTAATCCCGTATACTCTCATAAGTAACGTGACATGCGCGAGAATCAGTGGCGGTTCTAACTGTTGGTAACTTGCAGGGTATGTGAGCCGGTCGCTCAGAAAGCAATGGCAAACTACTGAGCGTAATCTTGCCAAGAAATCAACAGTCAGCTGAAGGATGTCCTGTAAAGGATATGCGAACAAAGAAAAAAACAAACAAACAAAGTGCAGAGATAGAGCAAACTATTCAAACAGTAGTGTATGGATAGAACAAACTATTCAGTCATGAAAACTCTGCCGTGGAGCAAATACGGCAGGGTCTTCTGATCATCAGAAGAGTACCCCCTTCCCCAAGTGTTTCGGCCCATTCTACCCTTAACACTCTCTAGGGGGGGGGGGCCCGTCTGGGTCATGGCTCCGGGTGCCTTTCCCCTGCCGTAGAGACGTTCGGTCACATTCATTGTCCTTGTTGTGCTTGTCCCTTTGCTGTTACCATGTCCACTTTCAAGCCTCCCCTCCCTCAGAGAGGAGAGTCTGTGCAGCCTGTGCTTGCCTCTTAGCATGTGTGATCATGGGGAGCCTGCTTCCTCCCCAGCCACGGCCTCACATGCCTCCATATGTCTCAGTTTCCATGTTACTTCCTCGTGCCCCGTTAATGGCGCCACACTCTACTAGGAAGTCGGTTCTTCGATTTCTTGACCCACCTCTTGGTCTCTGCAGGTGAGTGCGACTTATGGACGATTACCGCCCTGTTGTGGAGGTTGGACTTCGGCCGACATTTGCTCGATTTGACTGCACTCAGATTCACCACCCTCACTTGGAAGAAAGGCTAAAGAGCTGACACGAGACATTGCAAGTTCATGGTCTTGTTTGAGAGATTGTTAGGTGTTCTGCAGTTACCGCTTCTAACCATACTAGTTTTGAGTTTTGTCCCACTTCAGGTTCCGACAGTGTCACAGCCAGCATAGGCTTGTTCGGCTGCCCCACACAGTTGTTTCTGGGCCTGAGTTCTTGCTTGCCCTTTAATGCCCATTCGCTTCAGCACATCATACACAGAGTGGGAAACTAGACCTCTGGCGCCTGCCACTACAGTGAATAGCCTGACGGTGTACTTTACCCATTTAAGACAAGCGACCATGTGATCGTACTTCTGTATCTTGTACGTATGCTTCTCCTCAATATTGGACTCGTATCAGCGTTAGCTGCTTGTCTGACGAGGAGCTAAGTACAATGTCAGGTTGCAAGCCGAACTTTTGGATCACCTCAGGGTATTTGCCATGACGCTTTAGATCCATGGTCCATTCCCAGTCCCCGGCACCATCGAAAATGGTCGGAAGTGGCAAGTCGTCAACTCCATTTTTGTTGTCTCTACATTGTTGCCCGGCTTGGATGAAGGAAATCTCCACCGGCCTTGGCCTGGTCCCCTCTTTGTTCACCTTCATTCTGGCTACATCCACTATGGCCACCAACGCAGTAAGGACTTTGTTGTCCCACCACGTAAATCGGCCTTGGGTCAGGGCGACCTTACATGTGGACAATACGTGTTCTGCTGTCTGAACCTTTTGAACCTTTTTACAGAGGGGACAGAATGGGTCGGTGGCTTTCCCCCCACTTGATCAAGTTGGCAGCTGATGGCAAGATATCGTAGAGGGATCGGATGACAAAACTTAGGCGCAGTGGTGCCATTCCAGGTAAGAGATCTCTGCACTATCTCTTCCCATGACATCCACTGGGCCTGCTCTGCCTGTTGGGCAGCCTTCCGGACTCTTTCATCATCCTCCCCCTTGCAGATCTCCTTAACCACCACGACTCGGCGTTCCTTCGTCGTCGCCTTGGACCACGTCGGATCTTTGTCTTGGCAGCCGAACCCCCTTCTGCCCGACTGGGTGTGGACAAACAGTAGTGCAGAGGTAGAACAAACTATTCAAACAGTAGTGCAGAGGTAGAACAAACTATTTAAACAGTAGTGCAGAGGTAGAATAAACTATTCAAACAGTAGTGCAGAGGTAGAATAAACTAAATATAATGTATAACTGTATGTAACCCGTGTGTTACTGGGACCCATAATGCAAGCACAGAATATCAACACTGTAACCTCCCATGCATGTCATAGGAGGTGACCAATGACGGTTGGCCTGAGACTCATCCTGTAGAAATTCCATTCATTGTGTTAGTTAGTTGCATATCCTTTACAGGACGTAGCAGTCAACTCCAGCAATTTTTTGGCTTGTTTATGAATCCTGGGCAAGTTTAGGCTCAGTAGTTTGCCACTGCTTTCTGAACCACTGGCACTCATACCATTGTATGGAAACCAATGTAATGTGGTATGCTTCCAAATCATCGCAGCTGTGTTTCGTATGCAGTATGCAGGATTATGAATTGCATTTGTAACCCCTGTACCACATGATCATGTCTAAATAAGGTTTATAGTGAGTGGATGAGGGACTTGGATAGGTATTGACTGATATTGATTGAAGGCTTATGTAGAGAGATGAAAGGCGGAAGAAAGACTGAATATATTTACGAGGTTATTTGTTAGGTAGTCTGTATAAAATTGCATTTGTCAGTGGCTTGTACATGTGTAGTTGATTATTTTCATGTATTGTAATTTTTCTGTTTTATTATCGTTTGTAAATGATTATATGCCCACTGAAGTTTAATTATATATGTCAGTGATTGATTATGTATACCTTCCGATTGTATTGAGATGTTTTATTGATCAAATTTGAAAGTAAAATTCCATTTCTGGCATAGAGATTTAATTGTTGACTACTTTTGCCTTTTCATTTTAATGAAAACAAAATAAATTAAATGGATGCTTTCATAAATTCATGTTGTTCAGAGTCATAATGTGTAAATCACAATACATTCTATCATTCTATATGAAATTGATTGTTCATGTTTAGTGTCGGTGTTATTTTGTGTGAGATACATTCTGCTGTTTCTTGTTCATGTTTGTAATATTAAACAAACTGTGCAGCAGAATTGATTCCAATGAGAGATTCAAATGAGGCAAGGAAAGGATTGTAAGACCTAGTGTGTGTCATGGCCTCTCCTGCCTAAGACTGCCTCACTAAGTGTTATTATGAACACCCTAAACCTGTCTTCATTGTTTTCTATCTCAAGAAGAAAGTTAGTTGCATATCCTGTACAGGATGTTACAGTCAACTCCAGCATTGTTTAGTTGTTTGTGATTTCTTGGCAAGTTCACTTTCAGTAGTTTGCCAGTTGCTTTCTAAATGACTGGCACTCATACCATTTTCATAAAAACCAGTGCAATGTAGTTTGCTGCAAAATCGCCTGCAGCTGTGTTTTGAACATGGCATGTTAGGATTACAAACTGCATGCGTATCCCCTTCGCCACAGAGCCAGATCCCAAGAAGTATACCATGCATTATAAGCTATTTTGTATGTGTTATCAAGCAACATTCTGTGATCATAAGTTAATTCCTAAGTGTTATCAAGAAAAATTATGTGATCATAAGCTAATTTCTACGTGTTATCAAGCAACATTCTGTGATGATAAGCTAATTTCTGTGTGTTATCAAGCAACATTCTGTGATAAGCTAATTTCTATGTGTTATCAAGCAACATTCTGTGATGATAAGCTAATTTCTATGTGTTATCAAGCAACATTCTGTGATAAGCTAATTTCTACGTGTTATCAAGCAACATTCTGTGATGATAAGCTAATTTCTACGTGTTATCAAGCAACATTCTGTGATGATAAGCTAATTTCTACATGTTATCAAGCAACATTCTGTGATGATAAGCTAATTTCTATGTGTTATCAAGCAACATTCTGTGATGATAAGCTAATTTCTACGTGTTATCAAGCAACATTCTGTGATGATAAGCTAATTTCTATGTGTTATCAAGCAACATTCTGTGATGATAAGCTAATTTCTATGTGTTATCAAGCAACATTCTGTGATGATAAGCTAATTTCTATGTGTTATCAAGCAACATTCTGTGATAAGCTAATTTCTACGTGTTATCAAGCAACATTCTGTGATGATAAGCTAATTTCTATGTGTTATCAAGCAACATTGTGTGATGATAAGCTAATTTCTACATGTTATCAAGCAACATTCTGTGATGATAAGCTAATTTCTATGTGTTATCAAGCAACATTCTGTGATGATAAGCTATTTTCTTTGTGTATCATGCATCACAGAAGTCAGCGTGGCTGTAGTGCTTAAACCTCCGGTATGACAAGAGTGGGGTTCAAGGTTCACTCCCTACACCAGCCTGTTGCACCTCAGCACTGACTTCTCATTCAGAAAGCCATGGTAAACTCATCATCTTCATATGGAGATCAGCATGGCCGAATGGATAAGAACACTCGTTCTTAAACATCCGGTGTGCTGATGCCGAGGTAGGGGGTTCACCCCTTACAACAGCCAGTTGGACTGAAATGTTGACTTCTTGTCCTTGACTCGTGTACATTAATTACAAGTACCTCTGAAGTTGGAGTGGGTTCGCCTGATGGCGAGGGACACTGTTAATAGGGAAAGCTAATCCACACGCAAAATTCAGTTCAGCACTTCTATAAATAGTTTGTATGGACTATGCTTGAGTTCAAAGCGAGCGAGTGCAAAAAAAAATCTGGGATGGAGTCTGTCTAGGAAAAGCAGACAGCACATAAATGCCAGCTGAGGTCAATGAACACGCTGAACTCCGAGGTGCATAACTAGATATCACTGTTGAAAGAGAGACGAAAAAGAACATTAATGAAAATCATCAATTGATCTTATAGCACAACACGTCTCAGGATTTGTTGTTAAAGCCAAGTTGTGTTTTATTCCTTGGTTCTGATTCAGGCAGACGCACATGACTAGTGATGATTCCTTTATATAGTGTAAAATTGGTTGAGTGAGGATATACACGTGTTCCTTTCGTGTGGTAACAGGATGGTAGTGATGGGTTCACGTTAAATGTTACTGTAGTAAACAGCTTTATATTTATCTTTTTGTCAAGTGCTTACATATTCCCTTTGTCTTTTATACATGCCAGTCAGTGCATTTCATTTCATTATCACTAAATAAATCAGATTTTTCCATGTATATGGTTGATTGATTATAAATCCCCTGGAAGACATTGTTAATTTCAAGTCCAGTGCATTGGCATACAGGTCACTCGGGCTCTGTACCTGCCTGCATCTATGGAAGTAAGGCTTGTGTGCAGACTTGTCTTGTGACCTGCTACCAAAGTAGCATCTCTCTAAGAAGTGTGTGGCAGAGCAATCCTTCTCCTCTCCAGCTGAGAAACTAGTGGGATGTACCAGACGATACTGAAGCCTTGCCTGGGCAGAGAGGCAGTTTAGGATGTAACCGAGTCATGCCTCAGTTCAGCACATAGAATGGTCATGTTTCATCTACAGGTATTGTCAACAATCTCCATTAGGGACCCTTGTAAAGTACAACAGTAAAGGTTTCTTTTACACGTCAGAGGCATATTGGGTACCTGTCCCCTATGTCTGCAGACTAAACGGCACTCGATAGTGATGCTGTCAATATCATGCCAGCTGCTTTTACTTTCCAGAACATTTCCCGGTTCCCTATTTAGGCTGTAAGTCCAAGTCAGTGCAATAAAAACAATCCATTACAATAAGAATTTGAGTACGATGATGCCGGGCCAGCAGGCAAGCATGATAGCTACTATTCTACTGCAGCTCCCCTTTAGTTAGTTAGTCGACAGATCATCCTCGTTGCACATCGAACCATTCAATCCATAAGTGCTCAGATCCCCTCCTCAGTAAATCCCACAGCATGTAGCAGCCCACGACACCAGTTCTGTGTTGGTTTATTAATCGTCTTTGGCTTCCTGCATAGTGTTCGTGTTTGGCCAACGTCTTTTAACTTGCTGTTCTCGCAGTCTGTCCATGGATGTAGGTTCACAGTCACCAATTGGTTCTCGCAAACGACTTACTTCTCGTAGAGCATTCAGTATATCTGTCTGGTCCATAGCTCGTCTGCTTTCCACAGTAGCTTTACCTGCAAGCCTGTCAGCCTGTTAATTTCTTGGACACCCACAAGCTCTGGCACGAAAATGAAACTAATCTTTGCCAGCTGTGTCCTCTCCAGAGACAACAACCACTGTCTTCAGACCCACCCCATCTCTGTCTTCCTGAGTATACTCATTGAGTCACTAAGGAAACATGCCCGAGTGAAGGTCTGTGTCTCGAGCCATGTCATCACTTTACTAACTGCCATGACTTCCATAGTCAGCCTACTAGTGGTCAAGGCAAAAGCACCAGTCTTCCTTCACAATTCTCCCTCCAGCTTGAGCCGTAAAGGCCCATGGACTTCTCACGCGTCGAACGACCGACCCGTCTGTGTAAATGACAGCATCGCCGTCTAAAGAATTCTCGAAGATCAAAGCCTGTACTTCCGCCTCGACAGCAGCTGGATTTTCTTGTCTGCATTTTCTGTCTAGTTGGATGCAAGCTGAAAAGGACGTACATAACTATGTAGCTCCCATTTGTTCGCACGAAGACTGCAACGGCAAACTGTATGGTGACCGAGGAAAGGTGAGACAGACTGCCAACTTTGTCCTGCATAAAGATGTCAGTCTTTGAGAGCTGGTAATGTAGACAACACCAAACAAGCATCACTTTGCTATATGGAACAATAAGCACGTTAAACACCTCTGCTGCTTTCTTTGAAGTTTAGTCATATTAACTTGGTAAGATGAAATAAGAGGAAGACAAAAAAAAAAAAAAAAAACCCACCCCAGTTATAACCAATTTTGTAAAAGCGAGGAGGAGCGGCTGGCCGAGTGGCTAGAATGCCGGATTCTCCTTCGGTAAGGTGTGGAGTTTTTTTAATTTTCTGTCGGGAGCAAAAAGAAAACTATCTTCACATTCGCGGCGACTGCAGTAGCCAGGCGGCCTTAATTCCTCAGGCTCAGACCCACCTGCCATGCACCGCAAGGTACTAATATTGGCAGTAAATGACAGTTGTAAAAGCAGGTTGAACGAGGTCGAATTTGTATTTTTTCGTAAATACCAAACTAAGGGTGACAATCCCTAACAGGGATGTCATTTTCAAAGCTGAGTATCTTGGAAACGAAAATTATATTTTTTGCATTGAGGTCAGCATGGCAACATTGATAAGAACGTTCGTTCTTAAACTTCCGGTGCTCTGATGCCGAGATAGCTGGTTCAACCCCTACACCGGTCAGTTGGACTAAAATGTTGACCTCTCGCCCTTGACTTGGGAACGTAAATTCACAAGTACGTCAGAGGAGAGAGTGGGTTCATCTGATGGTGAGGGACACAGGTAACAGGGAAAGCTAATACACACGTGAAATTCATTTTAGTGTACAAGAAGTGGTAGCATATGTATGGACTACGCCTGAGTTCAAAGCTAGTGAACGCACATTTTTGTATGCTTGACACTCACTAAAGTAACATTTTTGTTATTGTTTTTTTAATGTTTTTGCATATCCTTTACAGGACATCGCAGTCAACGCCTGCATTTCTGCCGTTGTGATCTCTTGGCAAGTTTACGCTCAGTAGTTTGCCATTACTTTCTGAACGACCGGCACCGATACCAACGCAAAACCAAAGCAGCGCTGTCTGCTGCCAAATCGAGCGCAGCTATGTTTCGAACGCGGGTATACGGGATTACGAACTGCGCCCGCAAAACCTTCCCCACGGAGCTAAAGTAAAATAGGAACTCGATTATTCTCTCAGTTGATGGTGAAAGTGGGAACACGAAAGCGGTCTAACTGTATTACTTGTTACTTGTTGAGCCTGATCTACCATTCATAAGTGCACAGCAAAGTATGCCCTTTGTCTTGCACACCCAAGCTGCGCGCATTACCGCCGGGACAGACTAGAATAATGTAAATGCCTGCCTCTGGCATTGTTTCGCCTGCCAACATTTATCCTCGTCCTTGTTCGCTAAACATTATCTAATTAATTCTGTGTGTCACCTGACGTTACACATGCAAGCTATAGTATTACAGGAGCGTGGTGGCAGATTGCCAGCGTAAGGTTACTCACCTACACACACAAAATAGGTCTGCCAGATAGGAAATGAGGGATTTAAAAGTAACACCACTCATCCCGACTAATGTTCAGTGTAGTTACTTCTCTTTGTACTGTGTATTGATTATCTCGGGGTTGCCAGACGCTATCAGATTAGAGGGACCAACACGGCCAAGGACAGTCATTATGAAATAAATTAATTAGCTAGAGAAATCATCATCATCAAGTGTCTTGGCGACAAGAGTGAGAGATCAAACTTCGCTACTTCTTGCGATCTCCAACTGCACTATCATTTCTTGCACGGACACGTTTCCAGGCAACGAAAAAGGCCGCCAAGAATCTTATCTCGCTGTCAGAAGCATAATTCTTTACCACCATAGAGACACAGGCCCTGAACCAACTCACAGCATGGTATCCTATCTCTAGATATCCCATGCAGCTCTGTCCATGTCCTCCCTATATTGTCCATTTCTGTTTCTACTTCTTTTCTCCGTGAGTTTTTATGTCTTCCTCTGTTTCTTTTGTCTGTTGGGTTCCAGACTAATGCTTTTCTAGAGTATTTGTAAAGTCTTACTACACTTTGTATGTAGAACAAATTTGAAAAAAAAAATGAAGTGCATGACGTCATCAAAAAATGTGCTGCACAGTCCATCGTGATGCAATATGCAGTAAATGGCTGTCGTCTGCTGGAGTAATGCACTTTGCATTCCGGACAGAATGGTGTTATGAACGGAAGACAGATTGTTTTTTTTTTTCTTTTCAAATTAGTTCTCCATAGAAAGTATAGTGAAACTTTACAAACAACCCTGCAGCTATACTATTCTGTGGTTTTCTCAATGTATGGCCTATCCAGCGCCAGCATCTTTTCTTCTCCTCTTAGTTCAATTATATTTGTCTAGTTTTCTCCATGAGCTCCACATTGGTACCGTTGTCAAACCATTTTGTTTCTTGTATTGTAAACATGCACCAGTTAGTGAATATTTGTAGTTTAGTTGTATCTGATTTTGTTATTCTCCATGCTTGTTTCACACAGCAGTACTGATTTAAAGTTAAAATTGAATATTCTAAGTTTCGTGCTAAGTTTAATTTACTTCGGCTTCCACAAATGTCCTAGTTTTATAAAACCTCATCTAGCCATTTATATGCTTATTCTGATCTCTGTATCTGCTGCACCCCTTTTGTCTACACTGCTACTTAAACAGGTGTATAATTATGGTGAGGTTTCTCTAAAGGAGGCCAGGCCATCATTTGCACGATTTATTCTCATAATCTGGTGTTTCCTCTATGAATGTTAAAACCTAGTTGTTGTGACCTCCTATCTACTGTATTTAGTTTATCCTGCATTTGATTTCTTGTTGTGAGATAGGAGGGTGATGTCGTTAGTACAGTCCAGACTATCGAGCTGCTTTGTCAGAGGGAGTCCATTGGATTCTATTTCAGCCAGGGCTTGTTGTTGTCTCCATAATCTAGTCTATAATCAGTAAGAATAGTAAGGGTGACAAGAGGCATCCCTACCTCACTCCTGTTCTTATCTGGAATGCCTCTATTAGTTGCCTCTGATGGAGGATCCTGTCCTTCATGCAACTGTTTATTTCCTTTACCAAGATTATTATGTTAGAATAACAAACAATTATATACGAGTATAGCCAATCTTGAAGTATGGAAGTGAATCATTGACAATAAACAGAATAGTGAAACTTTACTTGGAGGTTACAGGAATGTGGATGTTTGGAAGAGTGCTGTTCTTCACGGACAGATATTCAGAGTAGCACAGACGTTCTGAGAGAAATCCAAACTGTTTCGAGCGCGGTATGCAGGATTACGAATTGTGTTCGTAACCCTTTCGCTACAGCCAAACTTCGCCACAGCCAAACTTCCCCACAGCCACATTGGTATTTATTTTTTAAAAAGTAAATCAATCAATTAATCAGGTGTCCTCACCACAATGAAGGTTGGCTGCGATGGATCTTCAAGACTGTATGCCTCGCGCCTCGATTATTCCCGTAGAATGGAGCCTTCAATACACTTTTATAATCATCAGTACTTTTTTTAAATTTTTCTTTGAACGCAAGAGTAGTCCATGCGCGTGCGACTACTTATAATAGTTGCCTCTACTGGGGCGTGCACTGATCTGATTTTGCGCGTGGATTAGCTTTCCTTATTATCAGTATTCCTCGCCATTAGGTGTATCCACTCCGACTTCTGAGATACTTGTAATTTACATCCCCCAAGTCAAGGACAAGAAGTCAGCAGTTTAGTCCAACTGACCGGTGTAGGGATTAAACCCACTACCTCGGCATTAGCACACCGGAAGTTTAAGAGCGAGCGCTCTTATACATTCGGCCATATTGATCTCATTATCAGTACTAACAACTGCCCTGTTCACAATCCAAGTCGGAATAGACGGTTTGCAAACATTGATTGCTGAAGCAGGAGCAAAGGCGGCAGGAGGAGGAAAAGATGAAGAAGAAGAAGAAGAAGAAGAAGAAGAAGAAGAAGAAGAAGAAGAAGAAGAAGAAGAAGAAGAAGAAGAAGAAAAAAAAAGAAGAAGAAGAAGAAGAAGAAGAAGAAGAAGAAGAAGAAGAAGAAGAAGAAGAAGAAGAAGAGTAATTACTTTCGATCTTACATAGTCGCTCTGTCAACCGCGCGATGATACTGTTTTTATCCACATTGGCTGTAAACACCCCAGCTGACCTTGAACAGGAATATTATCCATCAGCATCACATGCCACGTGGGTAATTTTGCTCTGCCGAGGTTCCTCATCTCATAAGAGACTGGTTTGGTCTATGTTCATTTTCCTATTATGCAATGTAGTCAAAATATGCCCGCATGTATATCTGTCTTTTCTCTTTTGCTATCAAGTCTGCCAGTTGTCACTGAAGCTTCTATATAGTTTCTCTTTGTAGTTTCAGTCAGCTGCATGTCCTTTACAGAAAGCTGCAATCAACCCCATAATTTATTGGCTGTTTAGGATTTACAGGCTAATTTTAGTTCAGTAGTTTGCCATTTCTTACTCTTCATAACCAGGCCAAGAATAAATCCTAACTATGGATATCTTCATCATAATGTGCCATGCCGATAACCGTGGGCGGTCATGTTTCACCATCTCACACGATCACCAGAGTCGTGGATCAGCTTCATGGTTCTTGTCACGACCATGCCACTTAGCCAAGCCATCAAGATATTTACCTCTCCACCTTCTCATTTTTATTTTAACTGTGGATATATAATTTATTAAATGCGCAGTTTCCTTCAGATTATAGAATGTCTGCCCCACTTTGTTACATCAGGTCATTGTTGTTTTTATTTTTATTTTGCAGTTACACCAGAAACCACATAACCCCTGGCATCACACCCCCCCCCCCCCCCCCGTAGCTTGTTTTATGATTATCTACATCTCATAAACCTGCATTAAAAAATGCCATATACATTACATTAACAATTGTGTTCTCCTTGCAATTTGAATTATTTTGCTGGAAAGTTTTCTGTAATCATGCACAAGGCTATTCTTGACATCAAAAGCCAGGAGCTTATATTATTACATATCAACTGCTTTGTTGATTCCATGTACGTGTCGATCCTTGATGAAAGCGAGGCAACTGAGAGTCGCGGCAAGGCTTACATTTATCCCTGTCTCCCTTTAAGCAAGAATAGATACAGATATGACCAAAATACGACAAGGAAGAAATGCATTCTGTCAACAAGAACATTTAGTTCAGTTCTTGCCCTTGAACGTTAGAAAGAGAGTTCTTGCATGTTTCATAGAACCAGTTTTAACATACGACTGTGAATCCTTGGCAATTAGTAAACAGGCAAATAGACCCGGAAGTCTCGGAGATGTCGTTTTATAGAAGAATGCTGAAAATTAATTGGACAGCCAAAATGAGTAATCTGGTCATTTTGACGGAAGCTAAGTCGCAAAGACAACTTATTACAAACATCAGAAAGAAGCAGTCATAATTTATTTTGCAACATTATGAGAGAGAAAAAAAACTGGAACATGTCAGTTAGTTCAGTTCAGTTATCAGTTGAGGAATCTTCATTGCACACCAGACAGGTCCATAGGTGCTCAGAACCTCCCCCAGCATATGCATCAGCGTCCGGTGGCTAATAGTGCCAGTTCTGTGTTGGTTGACGAGGCGCCTTGTTTTCCCGATGTACCTCTCGCGTCTGGCCGTGCCGATTCTTACTTTCTCCTGTCTTTCAACCTGGACAGCGATGTGGATTCACTGACGTCAAAGTCCTCTGTTCTCGCCATATCTTTGATTGCGTTAATAACATCGGCACGATCCGTGGGCTGACCATCTACAGAGGGTGCAGAGCCAGCCAGTTTATCAGCTCGTTCATTTCCCTCCACTCCCACATGTCCCGGGACGAAGATGAAGGTGACTTTACGGACAACAGACTTCCGCAGCGACTCAGTCCACTGTCTACGTACAGATCCAGCTTCGACCTTCTCAATGAGTCACTTAGTACACACACGTTGGTATAATGCTGTGATTCCAGCCATATGAAAGCCTGTGTAACTGCCATCACCTCCATCGTCATGCTGCTCGTGGTCATAGAGTGGGCACCACTAGATTCTTGAACGGTTCGGCCCGCTGAACGGGCTGTAAACGCCCACGCACTTCTCTACTGCTTTACAACAGATCCATCTGTATAGATGAGCACTTCGAGGCTGAGTGTTCATAGATGAGCGCGTTGACCTCTGCATTGACAGCGGCAGGGTTCTGCTCTCTGCACCGTCTGTCGAGTGTGATAATGCAGGAGAATGTGTACTTAAAATCTGGAGGCACCGGCACCCATTCCTTGCTAGGGTTGATACTGGTAAGACTGCGGACCTGTCTGACGACATCTTCCGCCCGACCCATCCATGATTTGCCTCTCTTTAGCCTGTCACTCCTTTCTCTGAATATAGCGTCATGCAGAGGGTGCTGCTCATCTGCACTTATTTTTAAGTATGCACGAGCTCTCCAGATCTTGATCCTATGTTCCATTGTCGGGAAGTCAAGGAGGTATCTCATTGCTACACAGCTGGTGTCTTTCGTGCAGCCCAAAATGATGCACATGGCTTCGTTTTGTAACTTTTCAAGTCTTCCAATCTGTGTAGGGCTGACAGTGAGGATGGCCAGGGCATACTCGATGCGTGAAAGCACCAGTCCTTGAAACAGAAGTATTAGCAGTCTTTGCTCGATATTGGCAGTCGCCATGACTCTCATTGCTAACAAACCTTTTCGAGCTTTCGTTATAACATAATCGACACGATCTCTGAAGGACAGGCTTCGATCAAGCCTCACGCCAAGATATGTCATTGACTGGGTTCTACTCAAAATGCTCCCATCCATTCTCACTGCCGGCAGGTCTGTGTTCACAATATGGTTGTTTAGGGAGAACCATGTAACCCAGGGGTCGCCAACACCAGGCTCGCGGGCCGCATGCGGACCGCCGGTAGTCATGTTGCGGCCCGCGGAGTGGGAAACGACGATGTGGTCGAAGCATAGCACGCTTGCTTGTTTACTTTAATTTAACAAAAAAAAATTAGCTGCGTGGCCCGGCAGGAAATATTTCTGAAATTTGGCCCGCCTGCTGAAAAGGTCGGCCACCCCTGAATTGTAACCGATGCCTTTGCAGGGTTGACAAGGGCACCAGCATCAGCGCACCATGAGGAAATTCGATCTAGTTCGCCCTGCATATCGCCTGTCTATCTCGACCCTGTCGATACACGAGAATGTCGTCAGCAAATGACAGAGCCCTACCCCTCCCGCCCAACTGTTGTTAAGTGATCGGCACTGTATACGCGTTGAATAGTACTGGTGACAGTGGTGAACCCTGCGGCAATCCTGGACATATCGTTATCGGCTCAGAAGACCAACTCCCGCATTTTAGCACCACCTTCCTTTGGAGCAGATCTGCAGCTATCCATCATACAAGGTGTTGCATTAAGTGCTCGAAGGATACTTTATTGTATGCGTCCTCTAAGTCTATGGCGGCCGCACATGTCTCTTCTCTGACCTGAAATCCTTCGTAAACATCTTGAGCAAAAACCGCCGCATTCAGCCATGACTCTTTGTTACGTCTGTATCCTCTAAGTGTGGGCGGGAAGCAGCCGAGCTGTTCCAAGTCACAAGCAAGTCTGTGTGCTACAATTTTCTCCAGTAGCTTGCCAACAGTGTTCTGCATCGTAATGATTCTGTAGCCGCTTATCTTAGAATGGTCTTTGTTCGGTTTTGGCAGCGGCAGCAAGTAGCTGTGTAGCCATTCCTCTTTGATCTGACCCCTCTGGATACTGGTTGTAACAAGTTATGTGGAGGGTCCCAAATATCCCTGTCACAATGCTTCAATTATTATTCTTTAGCCCTGGCTGAGATAGGTCTTTGCCTGCCAACCCTCCTCTGTTCCCCGGACTCACTGTCACTCTCTCTCTTGACCTTCGGGCCTATTCCCTGAGGTGTCTTTCTGGCTGACAACATATAACATTGCGATCGTCAGATTAAATTATAACTTCAGTTTAATAACTTAATACAGGAAAGCACAGGAAAATATCTAGACAGTTAAAACAGATAGTTTTCTACAAACAAACAGGGATAAAGTGTTCAGTTCAGGCACAGAGCCTCACATGGCTTTTCATCATAGACCAAGTTTAAGACACTGTCCGTTCCGTCCACATACACCTCACCGAGTGTGCCTTCAGTTCCTTCCTTCCAGGTAGGTTGTGCGAACAACAGGCCTCTGTAGAACCAGGCTTCCAGGTTTGAGTGGACCACTCTACATATTCAATATAGTGTTCTTGGAAGCCCCATGTTATCACTTGTCACGATGTTGGGTAGGAATTAATACAATGGGAACAGTTCGTGAATGGGGAATGGGTATGTGCCTTTCACTGTCACGGACAAGGATGGGTATGACTGAGAATTAATCGGCGTAGGTCCAGCCAGGAATATAAAAAGCACTCGACCCTATGTCGACGAGATAACTTGCGTTGCGTTAGCAATGATGATTGTCACTCGTTCAGGACTTGTTGTGCCTCTATCGCCTAGAGATTGTAACATTATGCCTGGTATGGCCAATAACTTGACCTGGCTTCATTCAGTTGAATATAGCTTTATGCGTAGAGGCCCTGTCGATACTTTCAGCTCTCTTCACTTCCAAAAGAAGGACCCTGAAGAGGACAAACATTGGTGAGAGCCTCTTGCTTAAACTTCAGGTACAGCCGACATGGAGACTCCTAATGGTCTCAGCATATCAGTTAGCATAAAGTAAATATATATAATATAACTATAGAGGAGACCTGAGTGAATTGGCCTGACCTGTTAAGAGGTCCTGGATTGGCGGCGTCTTTCCTAGACTAGGCCTCCAGCTTGTATAGGTCGTGTCGTTTGACCCTATGCACATTACATATTCTCTTCATACAAGATTCACTCCCTTCTCTCATGCCATGCCTTTATTATTACTGGGCACATTCGTTTCCCGGCTTCCTTCTCACTTGCAAACCCTGCCTTTCTCACGACAAAGCTCTTGTGGTGTTGTGTGGGTAATTATGTGTGTTCCCCCCCCCCTCTCCTGTAATATGTGACGGGGAACGTGTAGATCATACCCAGGTGTTCTCGGGACCCATCTTCCGTGCCCTACTGAATAGCCTCTTTTGACTTATACGGTTCGGTATTTCCCGCTTAACGAATATTATAGTAGTGGGTTTGTATGGAACGAAGTGTAGTTCCCTATCCCTAGCAAGAATAGGAAAGAAGATACTACCCCTTCCGGCCGCTGCTCTCGTCTGAGCTGTCGCCGCAATGCACAGGCAGTGCCTCAGCATAACACGTATGTTTAGATGAGTTCAGGTTCTTTCCAGTGAGATAAAGAGGTCTATTTATATCTCTGGCATCATCTTAATCGACCAGTAACTATTCGGTCCACTGGGCTACCCTATCTGCTAAAAGATGAAAGAGATAGCACAGTGGATACCCTCTTCCGCCTCAAGAAGACAGAACATAGATGGGTGGAACCCGTCCCCACGGAGCCCTCCCCTCCTTCCGGCATACCGTAGATATGTTATGTTTATATTCAAATGAAATATGACACTATGCAGAGTTCAGGCCGTAGGAAGAAAGATAGCACCCGCCCATCTGCTGCCAAGAACAAGCGAAATCATCTGGGGAATTATTTTGCTCAGATTAGTTCCCAGACTATGCCAAGAATAAGATGCTTAGCTGGATTGGCCAACTGTCAACCCCCTCCCGATATGGCATGACTGGCTTTTCGCCAATTCGTCTCACCAGTCGAGACAACAGAAATTTATAGGCCAAGGTCTGGCAGGACTAATTAAAACCCACTCTTACCTTTCTATCACCAGCATGATGCACCTAATTTGTCAAAATCTTTAAGTTTTCACTACAGATAACCAGCGTTTGGTGTTTAAACGGACATTGATTGCCCAAGAAATTGCACTAGTGCGTATTTGGTGCAAGGCGCCCTATCGGGTTTTCCCGAAGAAAAGTCAGATTTCTTATAGCTTCTCTTAAGAAGATCGGGTTGTAAAGGTAACCAAGAGAACTATCTTCCAGGGGAATTGAGCGGATAAGAGAACTGAGGGTTCCCGAAAGCTGTTTCCCACTGTTTTCCCAAACCCAAAGAAGACATGAGGACATGGGCCACTGGCGTTTTGTTACACTGGTGTTGAATTCTCTGGCCAGTTCTTCCATGTCATCAACTGACATCACCAGTAGGTCACCATATCGGATGCCGTCTGGGCCTGGGGCGGTGTTAAGAGATTTCTTGAGCTTCTCACGTATTGTCTCATCTATGATTATGCACTCTTCGTCTGTCCCGACCCCCTCGCACAACTGAGAGAGTGTCGTTGTGGTCCTCTGTCTGGCGGGCTCGTCTTTCTGGTCAGTCTGCTCTATGTAGCGTGCAAGAAGGGCCTTACCTTTATCCGCATCCGACTTTTTCCATGTGAGGTCTGTGCCTTGAAAGTCTGGAATACCCCTACGTTGTGCAGCGCCGTTCATGCTCTTATGGAGGCGCCAGAATGTAAGTGATCGCTCGGAGCACACCTTCCAGCAGAACTCGTCCCATTTCTCGTCCTTGGCCTGTTTGGCGCAGGATTTGAATAAAGTCATCATCCTATGGACCTCAGTCTTCAGGTCCGCCAACTCAACCTGTGGCATGTTGGCCTTTATGGCTTTTTGCCAGTCTTTGACAGCCTGCCTCTTTCCCAGCCTTGCCTTCTCGACCTCGCCATTCCACCATGGTGGTTGCAACCATCTTTCTTGTCTCCTGCGGGAGAAAGTTAGTTTTCTCCTTCTGATCTTGCTTATGGCGTCATGACCAGTGTTTTCGTACGGGAAGGCATTTATCTTGTTTCCTTGACTCCTGGCCTTGTCTTTCTCGATCAGGACATGTCGTGACAACCGAACAAAGTTGCGGAAAGAGAGATAGAGGAAGACAGCATGACAAGATTCTTGACAGTCTTGTGTCATGGCACGGAAGGGACTCAACATACGAACTGATCCATGCCATTGGAGATCGCAATTTGTGGAGAGACATGATCGCCGACGCCAGCCGACAAGGCACTGGATGATGATGATGATTACATTACAAAATTAAATAAACTTTACTTTGGAGAGGACCACCTAGGGGTTAGGGCAGAATACTAACTTATATCAAGAGGCTAGGGTTCCAATCTCAGGCAGAGCAAAGAATATTTATTGGCAATAAACTAATCCAAAACAATGTTTTCCCGTGATGAATTTGAATAACGAAGACACAAACAATAGATTGCACGATTTATTGCCTGGCATATTTCGCTGCATCTCGTCAGGTACATACTGCAGAAATCACACAACTTACGTGAATTAATTAGATAAATCCTTCAAACTGAAATATACACATGTTCGCACAGTAATGTCGATTGTCTACAACGGTAATTTTAAACTGACTAACATGTCTTTCTGCTTACACAAGGACGGCTTACGAAGGTTGATTAGAATAGCTTCAGCAAACTTTAACAATCGACTACTTTGTGTGTTGAACAACACACGGAAGGTCAGTTTGAAGGATTTATCTAATTAATTCACGTAAGTTGTGTGATTTCTGCAGTATGTACCTGACGAGATGCAGCGAAATATGCCAGGCAATAAATCGTGCAATCTATTGTTTGTGTCTTCGTTATTCAAAATAAACTAATCCCTGACTGTGTCGCGTTGTGTTATAACGTGCTGGTATGGGAGCCGGTAGTTCAGAAAGCAATGGCAAACTACTGAACGTAACAGTTGCCTAGTACATCAATAGCAGCTGAAAAATGCTGGTATTGACTGCAACGTCCCGTAAGTGATACGCAACAAAAAAAGAAACAAAAGAAACCAATTCTGCTGGCACGTCACCGAAGGTGATAGCAAACTGCGCTGTCATGAGGTAATGTCACAAGGTAATGTCACGAGGTAACGTCATGAGGTAATGTCGTGAGGTAATGTCATATGGTAATGTCACTAGGTAATGTCATGATTTAACGTCACTGGGTAATGTCATGAGGTAATGTCACTAGGTAATGTTATGATTTAATGTCACTGGGTAATGTCACTGGGTAATGTCACTGGGTAATGTCATGAGGTAATGCCATGAGCTAATGTCATGAGGTAATGTCACTAGGTAATGTCATGATTTAATGTCACTGGGTAATGTCACTGGGTAATGTCACTGGGTAATGTCATGAGGTAATGCCACGAGCTAATGTCATGAGGTGATGTCATGAGATAATGTCATGAGATAATGTCATGAGATAATATCACGAGGTAATATCACGAGGTAATACCACGAGGCAATGTCATGAGGTAATGTCATGAGGCAGTGTCTTGAGAACGATGAAATTCGTGTTCGACATCCGGGATTGTCGCTAGCAAAAACGAGGAAAACATTGCCCCCCCCCCCCCCAACCACACACACACACACACAATCACCCATTGCTCTTGGCCGACAAAATGTGATGGCGCTATCACATCATAGCCCCATAGCAAGAAACTGCTTCGGGGCAGTTTATGATTATTATTAAACTAATCCTAACTAGTGGTCTCGAGGTATGGTGTCCGCCTCGAGTGTTGGAGGTCCTGGGTTCATGCCCCGGTGAGGGCCGGGATATTTTCACGTGGACTTCTAGTAATAAAATTTCTCCTGGTCTCTGGGTAGTGAGATTGGACGCCCGTGTGTATTGTTGTGCACGTAAAAAATCCATTGGCAGTTGGAAATAGAAAAAGAGTAGCCTAACGGCGCTGCCAGGGCAAAATTTCTAGTTCAAAATCTACCCAAAGTATTTCAGGATCCTCGCCGGCGCTACGGAGTTCGTGCACTGAGCTGAGATTATCCGGAATCAGGCTTGAGTTAGAAATAGAACGGAGCACTCATGGGTTACACCCGCGTGCCGCAATGTTGATCCGTCGACTAAACTAAACTAAACTAAACTAAACTAACTCTCAAAACCGGTTCTGTAGCGAAGATTTTACGGTTGCACTTCGCAATCCCGCATACCGCGTTCGAAACACAGCTGCGGGTGACTTGGAAGCTGACTGCCTTTCACTGGTTTCATACACGCTTGAATGCCGGTCGTTCATAAATCAATGGCAAACTACTGCACGTAAACTTGCCAAGAAATCACAAACAGCTAAAAAATGCTGGGGTTGACAGCGACATACTGTATGAGATATCCAACTAACTTGTAAGTCTCAGACTACTGGGATTTCCAGGCCGTTATCTATACCATTTCGGCATGCAATAGCAGTGATACTAGATACCATCAGCATGATTTCATACATACACGCATCCATCATTTTCATCGTCTGTCCAGGCAGATGACTTAAGCGTTCATGCATCTCCAAGCATCATTGGCCTTAGGAGTCAATTCTGTTGATGATCTGCCTCTATGCCACCGTCTGTCCAGGCAGATGACTTCAGCGTTCATGCATCTCCAAGCATCATTGGCCTTAGGAGTAAATTCTGTTGATGATCTGCCTCTATGCCACCGTCTGTCCAGGCAGATGACTTAAGCGTTCATGCATCTCCAAGCATCATTGGCCTTAGGAGTAAATTCTGTTGATGATGTGCCTCTATGCCACCGTCTAAGCCCGTTCGCCATAATTTCTCTCGGCCTTCTCCGGCCTCTTCTTCCATTGATCTTTCTAGTTGTCAGAATGCTTTCCAGTACCTCTCTGTTCTTATTACATGATCACAGAACAGTATTTGTCTCCTTGTTATGTTTCTATATAATGTTCTACTTTCATTAGCGCTTGCTGGGCACTCGTTAGTTACTTTAGCCGTCCAAGATATTTTCAACAGACGTTTCAGTTATCACATCTCTAATGCTTCAAAGTCCTTCCTGATTTTTTGCCTCACGTTCAATGATATACTGTCATACAACAGAACACGTTCTACACACGCACATGCGTACACACACAGACACACACACTCACTCACGTACACACACAGACACACACACACACACACGCATATATATATATATATATATATATATATATATATATATATATATATATATATATATATATATATATATATATAATATACACTAGCTGACCCGGCCGGGCTTCGCCCAGGCCCTGGCCGGGATCTATCTATCTATCTATCTATCTATCTATCTATCTATCTATCTATCTATCTATCTATCTATCTATCTATCTATCTATCTATCTATCTATCTATCTATCTATCTATCTATCTATCTATCTATAGCCAGGGGACTTAACTTAAGATATAACAATGCTACTAAAAGTTATGTCCCTTGTTTTATATTTACTTATGTTCAGTCATGTAATTACAAAATTAAATTTTAGTAAGGTAATTGCTGATAATACACTAAAAAAAACTATGACAGTTGGTTGCACTGGAATGAGAAGAAGCCGTGTAGAAAATTTCATCTCAATCGGATAGACCGTTCACGAACGCATAAAGAACGGACCCACATACATCCATACATACATACATCGCCTTTTATATATACACACACACACACACACACACACACACACACACACACACACACACACACATGCATATGGTGTCAGGTCTTAGTCAGATATGACTGAGCTACCGTATAACAGTAGACGGTACTACCTGCTTTCTGTTAGCGCTGAACGTTGGGCGGCGCTTACCAAACCCTCACCCCACATTGTGCCAACGGCTTCGGGCGAAAGAGCGCAATTGGGGGGGGGGGGGGTACAAGCCTTACCCTGGTGCGAGGAAATGCAACCTAAAGACAAAATATCATGGCAGGGCAGACCAGACCCTAAGCTTTGGTTGGCGGCTGGCCTAGGATCGAAGCTCCGACAGGCGGACAGTTACAGCATTGCTTTGCTGATCCGGCAGCTTCTGTAGCATGTCTTGTTCCAGATTTAGAGGTGCCACCTTTCCTCTGGAGTGAACTAGGCAGGCCGAGAGAGGGATCATTCTGCATGGGCAACACATGATCTCTATATTTTAGCCCAGGTTTTGTGCTATGGAGAGGCAATAACTCCATCCCTGGTCTTAACTGGTCTCGGAATCAAAGCGAGAGGCAACTGTTACGGGTTATAAGTCCCTGTCAATTGGCGTAGACATGGGGCGCCACGCGTTGCCTCTGACGGTGGGAGACACCTACAGGTGTCACTGATCAGCTACCGCCCGCCTCAAGCTGGGCAGCCCCCGGCCAATTGGGTGCTGATCCGCCACAGCCTGCCTGCTTCAATGGGTGCTTGGGGCTAGGACAAAATCTGAATCGCAGGCTGTAAAACCAATGCACCAGGTACTAATAAAAAGAAAAATAGAAACCTCAAGCTACGGCTTGCAACCTGGAACGTGAGAACCATGTGTCCAGGATTTTCCACTGACTTGACCAATATTGACGATGTGAGAAAAACGGCTGTGATTGATGCCGAACTCAATCGTCTTAACATTGATATTGCTGGCCTGCAGGAGACTCGCCTCGCTGAGGAAGGGTCACTCAGGGAAAACAATTACACCTTTTTTTGGAAGGGTAGAGGGCAGGCAGAAAAAAGGCAACACGGTGTGGGCTTTGCAGTGAAGAATTCGCTACTGGGAATGATTGAAATTCCAGCAGGAGGAAATGAAAGACTATTATCCCTGCGCTTGGCAACCTCTTGTGGTTTTGCCACCATTATTACTGCATATGCACCGACACTCGATTCCTCTGATGATGTGAAGGATTCGTTCTATGAGGAGTTAGACTCCGTGATCAAGGCAGTTCCAAAATCTGACTACATTTATATGCTCGGTGATTTCAATGCTCGTGTGGGCAAGGACTCGAGTTCATGGCCAGTGTGCCTTGGAAAATACAACATCGGTCGCATGAATGAAAATGGGCAAAGGCTGCTGGAGCATTGCACCAGAAATGACCTATGTATTACAAACTCCTTTTTTAAAACAAAAGAGATGCATAAGGTCACATGGAAACATCCAAGATCCGGCCATTGGCACCAGCTGGACTTCATCATCACACGGAGACAACATCTGAACCATATATCATTGACTCGAAGTTACCACAGTGCTGACTGTGATACGGATCATTCTTTGGTTGTTGCAAGGGTTAGACTGAGACCAAAGAGAATCTACACAGCTAAACACAAATCTAGCCCCAGGATTAATATTATTAACACTCACGATCCTGAAAAGTGCTTTCAGTTTCAACAGCAACTTGAAGACGCTTTCACTGATACACCAGAAAATAGTACAATAAATGAAAAGTGGGGTCAACTTAAGGAAACTCTTTATAAAACTGCCGTAGGGGTTTACGGCACTGTGGATCATAAGAGGCAGGACTGGTTTGCGGCAAACAGCGAGACTCTGCAGCCCTTGATTGATAAGAAGAAGATAGCTCTCTTAAGAAACAAGGAAAGACCAACGCGTAACACTCTGAGTGAGCTAAGGCAAGCTAGGAAGGATGTACAAAAGGCTGTCAGGCAGTGTGCAAATGATTATTGGATCAAGTTATGTGAGTCCATTCAAATCGCAAGTGATAAAGGGAAACATAAGAAGCATGTATGAAGGAATAAAGAAAGTCTGTGTTCCAATGATCAAAAGAAGTGCACCATTGAAAACCTTGACTGGAGAAATCATAACTGATAAGAAACAGCAGATGGACAGATGGGTAGAGCACTATTTGGAGCTTTACTCAAGTGAGACCAAACTAGCGGATGATGCCCTCAACGCCATAGAGGCTCTACCAACTCTTGACCACCTGGACACACTTCCCACCATAACAGAAGTTAAGTGTGCTATAAATGAACTTGCATCTGGCAAGGCTCCAGGTAAGGATGGGATTCCAATAGAGGTTATCAGGAGTGGGCAAGACACACTCACTCTACAGATCCACCAGCTAATAGAGCTATGCTGGCGAGAAGGACAAGTCCCACAGGATTTCAAAGATTCAAGCATCATAACACTGTACAAGAACAAGGGCGATCGGAGCGACTGCAACAACTATAGGGGTATCTCACTTCTGTGTATTGTTGGAAAAGTATTTGCCAGAATTGTTCTGCGCAGACTTCAAGTCCTAGGAGATCAAGTCTACCCCGAATCACAGTGTGGCTTTCGACAGAACCGGTCTACCATTGATATGATATTCTCATTGCGACAAATGCAAGAAAAATGCCGTGAACAGAATCAACCACTGTTTATTGCCTTCATCGACCTCACAAAGGCATTTGATTTGGTCAGTCGTGAGGGTCTGTTCAAGGCACTAAAGAAGATTGGCTGCCCACCAACTCTTCTGTCCATTGTGGAATCGTTCCACACAGGCATGAAGGGTATAATCAAGTTTGATGGTGCAACTTCTGAAGAATTTGAAATCAAGAATGGAGTTAAGCAAGGTTGTGTACTAGCTCCCACCCTCTTTGGAATATACTTTTCACTTCTACTGAAATATGCCTTCCATGATCAGGATGGTGGTATATACATTCACTCACGCTCAGATGGCGGCCTCTACAATGCTCAGAGATTGAAGGCCTAAGACCAAAATTAGGAGGGTACTGATCAGAGAGTTGCTTTTTGCAGATGATGCTGCAGTTACGACCCACTCTGAGGAAGAATTGCAATGTCTACTATCTGCATTCTCCAATGCTTGTTCTGAATTTGGTTTAACAATTAGCAAAAAGAAGACACAGATTATGTCACAAGGTGCGCATGAGGTACCATCAATCTTTATTGACGACGCCGAACTAGAAATGGTAGACCATTTTACATATCTAGGATCAGTGGTAAATAGCAAATTATCCCTAGATCAGGAAATCAACATCCGGATTGGTAAGGCAGCAACAACAATGAACAGGTTAAGAAAAAGAGTCTGGGAGAACAGGAAGCTTACTGCCAAAACAAAAGTCCTTGTCTATCAAGCCTGTGTCCTTAGTACTCTTCTTTATGGCAGTGAAAACTGGACAACTTACTCACACCAAGAGAAACGTTTAAACAGCTTTCATATGCGGTGTCTGCGAAGAATTCTTGGTATTAAGTGGCAAGACAAAATCACAAATACTGAAGTATTGGAAAGATCAGGTTGTGTGACGGTTTATTCCATGCTCAGTCTTCGTAGACTTAGATGGATAGGACATCTTAGGAGGATGGATGATGGTAGAATACCAAAGGACATCTTTTTTGGTGAATTACAGATGGGTAAGAGATCTCAGGGTCGGTCTCTACTACGATACAAAGATGTGTGTAAGCGGGACATGATTGATACTGGCATTGATAATGCACATTGGGAGCAAGTGCCGCTGAACATGTTGCATGTAGGGCAAACATTAAAAATGGAATAAAGACAAAGGAGAAAATTATTGCAGATAAGTCACACACCGAGCATGTGAGACGTAAGATGGTGCATGATGGTGGAAATGACCACGTGTTCACATGCACCCACTGTGAACGGACATTTACAGCGCGAATTGGCCTTGTCAGTAATAATCGCTACCGCCATAGGTAAAAGTTATTATGCCTTTTTAAAGCACAAACTATCGTCTGTCAAGACGGCAAGGTGCCAATGGAACATACATATATAATACACACACACAGGTATACTATATACATAGATACAGATATACAGACAAACATAATATATACATACAGATATACAGACAAGCATAATATATACATACAGATATACAGACAAGCATAATACATCATACATATATACAGACAAACATAATACATCATACAGATATACAGACAAGCATAATATATACATACAGATATACAGACAAGCATAATACATTATACATATATACAGACAAACATACTATACACATACATATATACACACACATATAATATAATATACACGCAAACGTAATACGTACACAGATATATACAGATAAACAGAAAAACATAAAGAGAGACGTTGTGTTTTTATTTTGTCTACCCTGATCGAGGCCTCAACAACTCCTTACAGAAGAATCGAACCCCGACTCTCTCATCAACTAGTGGCAGCGCTACAGACCCACCCCTTAGGCATCCCGCTATGGTACCAAAACACGAAGCTTACACTCTGTGAACTACAGCGTGTGGTTGATATATCCTATTTCTCATCTCCGAACCACCAGCTTTCTGGCCATCGATTTGAAATAAAGGAAATGTAGATTTCTCCGCAATAAATTCAGGTCAGAAGTGGAAACAAAAACCAATTAACAGTCAGGACTAGGAATGTGGCTTAGCAAAGAAAATGGAATGTCAGGAACAGGACGCGGAGGTAATGAGTTTCACTCGCTAGGGCGTCTCGTTGACAGATTTGTTGGAGTGGTTAAAATGGAGAAATGTATTGCAAGGGAACGGAGCAAGGGTGGGGGACAAGACGTGCTGGCTAGTGTTCTTAATTTGCTTAATGTCAGAGTGTGGAGAGTCACGATGACACAGTGACTAGTACGCTTGCATGCTGATCTGGTTTATGTGTGTTCGAATCCTCTGCAAGGAGGGGTTTATTTTATATTTCCCGACCCAGGGACCCAGTTTGACTCAGATTCAAACAGGTACGAGGAAATTTCCCGGACAGTAAAGGCGGTGGGAATGATATAGACAACATCACGCGTCGAGTGTCGATTGGTCTATAAAACAAGTTGGGGATGAGGGGCTAGATTTATATATCCAATACGCATCAAGTGGTGTACATGACTTCTTTAGTTTACATTTATTTACTTTTGTGGTTGGAGTGTGGGGAGATACGCAATGGGTAGAGTGCTTGCTTGCTGGCCTTGTTTGTGTGTGTGTGTGTGTGTGTGTGTGTGTGTGTGTGTGAATCCTCGGAGAGAGAGAGAGAGAGAGAGAGAGAGAGAGAGAGAGAGAAATAGAGATAGAGAATGTGAGACAGAGAAAGAGAGATAGAGAAAGAGAATGAGAGAAAGGGAGAGAAATAGAGAGAGAAATAGAGAGAGAGAAATAGAGAGAGAGAGAGAGTGAGAGGGAGAGAGAGAAAGAAAGAAAGAAAGAGAGAGAGAGAGAGAGAGAGAGAGAGAGAGAGAGAGAGAGAGAGAGAGAGAGAGAGAGAGAAAGAGAGAGAGAGAGCGAGAGAAGTGAAACATTTTTTCACTAACCTGGTCTTCCAAGATTTTAAAACGCTAGCAACATATCATTTACAGGACGTCGCTTCAACCCCAGCATGTATTGGCTGTTTGTGATTTCTCGACACGCTTACGTTCAGTAGTTTGCCAATGCTTTCTGAACAACCAGCACTCATACCATTGTATGAATATCAGTGAAAGGCGGTCTGCTTCCAAATCGCCGGCAATTATGTTTCGAACGCGGTATGCGGGATTACGAATTGCATTCGGAGCCCTTTGGCCACAGAGCCGGCTCCGAGAAGTACCAAGCCTAAAATGGTTACGAGGAAATGTCCCGAGAAGTAAAGGTCATTAACACAAGAAAAAAAAGAAGATAAGAAACAAATTCCCATGTTTTCCCCGTGTCCCTCAGTTTATAACCGTCCCTTCTCATGAGCTTTAGGTCTAAAATCTGTTATCTAATGTCTAGTTTTGAACTGTACGTTCAGACAAGTAGATACTTAAACCCATCTAGATTAAAGCTTTGAAATTCTTTGAGAAGATAAACAGACTATCCCCTAAACTCGATCAGTTCTCGCAGACTATTTTGAAATTCCCTGACAGACATTTTGTTCCAAGAGAATCTGTAATTAGATTTGTTGTCTATAAATCATCATACTTCTTGGGACATGTTTCTATAGGCTTTAGAGTGATCCCCTAGAAGTTCTACATGATTCTGGAATCTTACCGCATGTAATGATGATGATGATGATGATGATGGATGCTTAAGGCATGGTTCCAAACGTTGCTGTATGTAGCCGGGGCGCAGTGTTGGGGTGAGCGCCCAACATTGCTTAAATACCCCAATGGCTCGTAAATACATAACCTATGCAGCAGAAGTCCAACTCCTGGCCTTCACGTGGCGGAATTGTTTCTACTAACAGGAGAAGGGGCGACGGCGAGTATCTGGCGCCGGAAAATAACCAGTGTGATCTAGATGTGTATACACATACATGCATGTGCAGACACGTGTGTGCGTGTGTACACATCTAAAATCGAGTGAGACCACAGTCTGCTCTAGCAAAGGAAAGGTGCTGAAGACGGAGGCAACCAGCCAGGAGGCGCACCACAGAAATCAGGATGCCACGCAATTACGCAAAATGGAATATGTCGACTACTGCTAACTGTTATGGTGCTCGCCCTGCTTTGGACCCCCCCCCTTTCCTATGTCTCGAAAGGGTCCAACCCCTACTACTGGAGGTCCTTCTCAGATGTTCTGTGGAGCCAGGGGACATGAGAATAGAACGGCTGGCCATACTAAAAAAAAAACTTAAAATAATGCACTGGAATGCGGAGGGAGTCAGCAACAACAACAACAACAACAACAAAAAAAAAAAAACAAAAAAAAATAGAATTAGAAAACATCCTGGACCAAGAAAAAGTAAGCAAATGTTGCTTTTAAGAAACTCACCTCAACGAAAATATAGCCTTCAAAATCAGAGGCTACCAGTGTTACCGATATGACCGAAAGGACAGGCGAAAAGGTGGGATACTTACCCTTCTAAAAAATAACATCACTGCTTCCCAAATCGAAGTCTATATGGAAGAGGCTGAGTATCAGACACTTAAACTTAAAACAGGCTATACAGACCTACATTTGATCAATTACTACTGTCCAAGTGACCGCCCACAGGCACTGGACACACTACCATTAACAGAAAAAAATGATTGTGTGTGGCGATTTCAACAGCCACTCGCAGAGTTGGGCTATGATCACATGGACCAGAGAGGAGAGAGACTGGAAGACCGGCAGGATGAGAATAGATTCGTCTTGGTTAACAAGCCGTCCGACCCACATACTTTCTACTCGAGATCATGGCACTCTACAACTACACCTGACCTGGCTTTTCATTCACCAGACCTGGAGTGGAACATTACACGAATTGTTGGGAAACAACTTGGTGGCAGTGACCATCGGCCAGTCTTTCTAACTGTAGAAAATGAGCTTGTAAGTGAAAGCAGCACCCTCTCGAGGTGGAACTACAAGAAAGCAGACTGGGCAATGTACAGGAATCGCACCAGCATACTGGTTAGAAACCTGAACACTGAGAAAGACATAAATAAAGTAGTTGAAGAGTTTGGGAAATGCATACTACAGGCAGCGCGAGAAACAGTACCAAGAGGAGCCCGTAAACAATATAAACCCTACTGGAGTAGTGAACTGGAACAGTTGCATAATGATGTGGAAGTATGTAGAAAGCAAGCAGAGGCCACACCCAGCCAAGAGCACCACAATAAATTCCAGCACGCAAAAGCCAAATTTCAAAGGGCCAAGCTGCAGGCTAGACGGAAAAGCTGGCAGGAAAAAACAGTCTCTGAACTTTGAAAGAGACACAAGGAAATTGTGGAAGCTAATAAAACAACTTAACGATGAGGGCACAGGGAGAAACTCAAAAATTGCACTACATAAAGATGGAAACATCTTAACAAGAAAGCAAGCAGCTGACCATTTTGCGGACTCATTCGCACAAGATAACAATATCAAAATTAGTCCAGAGAAATAACAAGAGATTCGAGAGAAACGGCAACATACAGGACAGAAGGAAATAGTACATGAGGTTCTGGAGGCACCCATCACAATCAGCGAACTGGAGCTAGCCATATCAAAACTGAAAATGAGAAAGTCACCAGGAGCTGATGGTATCTCCAATGAAATGATCAGGAACCTAGGAACAGAGGCCAAAGCAAAGCTGTTGCAGATCTTCAATAACAGTTGGACCTTAGGCAGTGTTCCACAAGCCTGGAGAGAAGCAATCATGATACCCCTCCTAAAATCAGGGAAAGATAGTTCCATTGCCTCTAGCTACAGACCAATTAGCCTCACCAGCTGTCTCTGCAAAACACTGGAGCGCATCATCAATCACAGACTGCAGTGGTACATTGAAAGTAAAAACATCCTTGTGCCACAGCAGGCTGGCTTCAGGCAGTGCTACTCAACGGAAGATCAGACAACCTACCTCTCTCAAGAAATTGAGGATGCATTCCAAGAGAAGAAGCTGGTGCTTGCGGCATGGATAGATCTGAAGAAAGCCTTTGACAAAGTCTGGAAAGAAGGTCTGATGAATAAACTGAGAAACTGCAAAGTCAATGGAAGAATGTACAAATGGGTGAAAGCATACTTGCACAACAGAAGAGCCCGAGTACAGATAGACGGACTAAAGAGCAAGAAAGTACTACTGCGTCATGGTGTTCCCCAGGGCGGAGTCTTGTCCCCCACACTTTTTCTAATCTTCATCAATGATCTCGTTGCTAATCTACCGCATGGAATTAAAGCGGCAATGTACGCCGATGACCTGGTTCTATGGAGCACAAATGAACATGCATCAGTGGCCACCAGATTACTACAAAGAGCTGTAGATACATTTGTTGCATGGGCAAATAGATGGTGTGTCAGCATAAACACTGACAAGTGCAGCACCACCCTATTTACCCTCTCTCCAAAACAAAAGGCAGGGACCATCCAGATAAATGGAACACCCCTACGAGAAGATAAAGAACCAACATACCTTGGAGTAACATTTGATGGCAGGCTGACATGGAGAAAGCACATCAACACAGCAGTAGCAAAAGCCAGAAGGAAAATAGCCATCCTGAGAAAGCTAAGTGGAACCACATGGGGAGCCAGTGGGAAAATACTTAGCAAAGTTTATCAACAGAGCATACGACCACACCTGGAATACGGGTCAACTGCGTGGTGTTCGGCATCAAAAACCACACTACAAGAGCTGGACAAAGTGCAAAATCAAGCACTTAGAGTCACCACAGGAGGGATGAGATCAACCCCTATAGTGGAAATGGAGAAGATGGGGAGGACACAAGCACTGAGTGAGCGCAGAGATACGAAAACGCTAATACAAGCAGAAAAGTTCCTCAGCTTGCCAGGCCACCCTATGAAGAACAGATTTGAAAACCTAGCTATGGGGCGGTTGAAAAGAAGTAGTTTTATCCACCAGGCCAAACGACTCTGCAGAGAAACCACCGATCTGCCCACAGTTGGTATCCCCCTAACAACTATTCCAGAGCGAACTCCATGGAAAGATGAGCATAGACTATCATTACAAATCCAGACAAAAGTGAGAGGAATATTTGACAAGGAAGAACAGAACAGTGTGCAGCGCAGAACAGCCACTCTCAGCTTCCTTGATGAAGAATACCCACAGGACCTCTGGATCCGAGTCTACACAGATGGGTCAGCACAAAATGCTGTTCGAAATGGAGGAGCGGGAGTGTACATAGAATACCCAAATAATACTAGGGACACAGCTAGAGTACCGACAGGAAAGTACTGCCATAACTACGATGCTGAAATTGAGGCAATCAAGATAGCAACAGAGAAATTACTAAATACCAGCAATGGTACACAACCTGTGGTGCTATTGACAGATGCAAAATCAGTACTCGAGGCGCTCCTGTCTGGGAAATTGCCAGTACTAAGGACACTACTTTCTGAACTTAGCAGTCAGCATAAGGTCACCATACAGTGGATACCATCCCACTGTGGAGTACCCGGAAACGACAGAGCTGATCAATTGGCTAAGGAAGGAGCCAAAGAAGAACAGCCTGATGTGCCCGTTACATACCACCAAAAGAAAAGAATGATCAAATCAGTCAGAAAGCCACCAAAACCTGCTCAAGATGACTACCACGTTATGGATAGACCAGAACAAGTCATTATTCTGCGCCTCAGAGCAGGGCACAATAGATTACGCAACAACATGTATACAAAATTCAAGATTGGTGAAACAGCCATGTGCACATGTGGATTGGCGTCGCAGACAGCAGAGCACATACTCCAAGACTGCCCAAAATATAACATATCTAGGCAAACCTTCTGGCCTAGAGAGACGACAGTGGAAGATAAACTCTATGGACCGCTGTGTGAACTGAAAAAGACAGTTCAATTCATACAAGAGACAGCTTTGCAGTTATAGACATATTTCAAGCGAACGAAAGAAGAAGAAGAAGCTTAAGGCATATGTGTGTGTGTGTGTGAGTGTGTGTGAGTGTGTGTGTGTGAGTGTGTGTGTGTGTGTTTTTTTGTTTTTTTTTCTCAAATGTGTTTTTCTCAAATAAACCATACACTGCCGAGAATGCACAGACTGCCTAAGTCTAAACCACCCGTGTGCTGTACACCCAGGGAAATAACAACTCTGAATTTCATTTGTTTTCCACATTCCTTTTGTCCTTTCCCCGCGCCATTTTGATTTCCCGTTTCCCGGCATTCGTTCCATTCGAATTCACAAATATTCTACACATTCTCAGAATTCACCTCGAGATTAAAATTACTACTAATTAAAAACGTTACCATCCCACAGATAAGTTTTTCCTGGGGAATTATATGATTTTGACAGTCTATATTAGAAGATATTTAGCAAGGTCTGTAATCTGGCAGGTATCGGTCGATCTTGCAACTGGTCTTGTCTCGCTCTGTCGGTGCAAGTTACTTCACGGCCGCTTGAGTTACATCCGCTGACGTCGGATTAATTTTTAAGCCGTACCATATAGGTACATAGGTATTGTCGTAATTAACTCTAACTTTTCCAATACTTGACATAGTCAGTCCATAATGGTGTATATTTTAAATACATTTAATGTCCATGACATCCCATTATTAGCCTTATTCATTCGATTATTCTTAGATTTGGATAATGTGGCTTTAGAGAGAACCTGGTGGGAACAATGGAACAACATAGACCATCAATCATCTCAAACCGACTTCTTGTAACTTAAGAAAACAGACAGAAGACTACTAATGAATTCTAGAGCACACCCAAAAACACAGATATTGATACGTATTATAAATCAGTATAACAAAGCAGACACATAGAGGACCAACGAGTTCTCTGGTTAAGTATAAATGGAGTTTTATTTCACATTGATGACCACTACAACAATCTTATTACAATTCCGTAATATTGGTGACCTCTCTCCTCCAGTCCCAGATGTTTACTGACTGCCCTAACAACAAGCTACGTCACGACTTGAGCATATTTCTTCCCATTCCATCCTGATGCTCAAGCGTGCTGTAGCTTTGCCCACCTAACTTATACATTCTGCTACACCTTCCTATGTTTCAGAAAGACTTTTTCCCTTAAAAAGTCTTTATTCCTAATCCCTCTATTCTATTCCCTCTCTTTCCTTACCTCCCACAACTCCTCTAATCTTCCCCAAACCAACTTTATTTTAAGTAAGACAATCTATCCGTAACTCTTACCCCTGCCATATAGTAAACCACTATACATTTCTTGTTCGTTCTTGGCTCTTCAAAGTTCTCTTACAAAATATATATATCATAAGAACAGCTCGTATAAATCGTTATCGTACACTTGACATTATGAAATTCCTCACTCTTTCACAACACAGGATAGACACACAAAAAAAAAAACACAATGTAGTTAGAAAAAAGTAAAGAAGGGGTGCGCACCCAGTGAAAAGCATAAAGGAATGAATAGTCAACACAATCACATTTACCTCTCTTGCCAACAAAAAAAATTTTGGTAAAAATTTATTTTTTTTTAAATAAATCTTATGAAATACATCTTTGTTCCCTATAAATCAAGTTGATATAAGTTTTCTCAACATTTATATATTCAACATTTATTTTGCCATCCACAATCTTGTCTATATTTCCGTTATCTCATCTTTGACCACGAGCCAATGTTCATATTCCATGAACATTTTTTTAGTTAATTAACGCTGATTTTTCACAGCTCCTATATCTTGCCCCCTCACATCCCATGATCTGCTTCCTTGTCCATCTATATATATCCCAACTTATATGCTGCCATTCACAGTCTCCCCCCCCCCTTTTTTAATTTTCATATACCCAACCTTATATCTTCCCATAATGCTGACTTTAATGCAGCTCCTATTTTACTTTCTAATACTTCATACCCATAAGAACCTCTTCATGCCGATTACTACAGCAACTTAATATTCACAAAGAGAATGTGTCTCTCTATTAGCCCTCAGTAGTTTTATTAACTCTTTTCTGAACGAAGGGTCTTAAATAAAGCCTCATGTATTTTCTTTATTCTAGCCAACACTATACTTATATTTACTAACAAGGTAACCTAACACACAAAACAACTTATCTAAGTTATGAGTGAAGCGAAATAAAATCAAAACAGGACATCATACCCCCCAATTAGTTTTTTATACATATTTATGTTTCACCTCATATTAACTAAAGATGTCAACTCATTCAAAGAAAAACACATTTTAAAATAATATAACATGCATACTCAGAAAAAAAATAGTCTACCTAACACTACTGGTCTCTTTTACGGACCAATAGTTTGTACGCAAAAGTCTAAGAACACAATAATCCTATTCTAAAATCAAATAATAACAATCATTTTACAGGACCAAATCAAGCCAAAAAAACCCTATTATATATGAGGCATTAAAAGCTCAAATTCAATAAAAACAACTGTCTTCTCGCTAAGAGAAGGTTTTCAAAAAAAAAAATATAATTCACTTAGAATTAACTACGTAAAGTGACCCAGCAACATTGGCTTCCTATACGAACCAATGTAACACATATCTATTCACACAAGTCATTCCATTATTTTTTTTATAACCGAGAAACTAAAACAACTCACTGCCAAGTATATATATCTGTTACCTACAGACCAATTCCTAACTGTTCTCTCAATAAAAATCATAAACCAACAATGACCGTACTATCTACCAATAGAACTTGTGGTTCGGCACACCAATTGTTTCCCCTTCATCTATAGCAACTTCTTAATCATTACCATTAACCACGGTATTTCTAGCATCAATAAAAACTTGTCTATTTACTATAGAGTACATCTACCTGCTGTACCATTGACTAACTTATCTATCTAAGAAAAACTCAAGAAATCGATTAGCAATTCCATCACAGAGAGAGAAAAATATATGCCTCACTTACATCTATATTAGTTATCTTAATGCCTAACTACTCCTCAAGACCATTTATGAAAAGTATCAATAGAAGCCTTTTCCATTTCCACCGTCTCATATACTTCATCAAGTATCTCTTTCCTTTTTAAATCATGAAATTTATATCTTGCTATCTGCAGTATTTTCTATCCATTTACTTCCTACGTTTCCACTTCTTCAATAACTCCAAGTTTCTTTGAATAAGTGCTATCTCCACATCAATATCTTCTTCTTCGTATAACTTATTAGTTTCTTCCATACTACTATTTGATTCTGACTTTTCATCCATTTCCTCTTCTTCATCTGTATGTCTCTCGCTAGCAGCCGCTAATTTCTTCCGTTCAATATCCCATCTAATTTGTCTATCATTCTTTCTTAAGGACCTTTCTAGTAGAGGCATATCTTCACCGCTTGTTGAATAATCTCTAATTCTTCTCTGTCTTTTTACTTCTCTTTCTCTTTGTTTATCCATTCTTCTTTTCGTTGCTTGTCTAGTATTCTTAAATGGAGCACCTATTTCCTCTTCCATAGATTCTATACTATCATAATGACCCTCATTCACATTTTCTTCTTCTATCGTTTTTGGTATTGTCTGTTCTTGAGTATCATCGCAAACTGGAGTTGTTATTAACTGATTTTGTGCTGGATCTTTTCTAAAACCTGGGGTTATTGTAGCTCCTCTGACGACCTGTTCATCTAAGTATCCGGTGTCTGAATAATAATTATTATTATAATTATTATTTCCCTTCTCATCCTCATCTCTTCTTAAGTGTTCCACGTGTGCCCTTGCCACATGTCCCGTGATCTGGTTCTTGATACTATACGATACATTTCCTAGCTTTTCCAAAACGTAATAACCTGGGACCCAACGAGCATCAAACTTAGAGTTTCTTCTATGCTTCTTGTAATAAACTCTATCACCCACTTTAAACTCCTGTAATTTTGTATTCACGTTTTTGTACTTTTTCTGTCTTTCTCTAGCTTTAATTATATTATTCTTTAATCTTACGTGTGCATTATGCATTTCCTGTATGATGGTCTCTTGAAAGTCTTCCCCCATATATTTCCGTCTTGGTTTTAACAGATTATCTATAGGTAGCATTGGTTCTCTCCCGTGTATTAAATAGAATGGTGAAAACCCCGTGCTCTCATTTTGATTTGTGCGTATAGCACTAAGCGCGGGTCCTAGGAACAGATCCCAATCTTTTTCATGTTCATCAACAATCTTTGCTATAATATCGTATAATGTCCTATGTTGTCGTTCGTTCTTAGCATTTGAAGAAGGTCTATAGTATAAGGTCTTTATATGTTTTATATTCAAATCTTTTAATAACTTTTCGAATTTCTTATTCACAAACTCTTTACCATTATCCGTGAGTACAATCTGTGGGCAACTAAATCTTGGTACGAATTCCTGTAAAAAAATATTAATGACAGTATCTGCGCTCTTATCTGGGATTGCATAAACTTCCGGCCAAAGACTGTAGACGTCTACTATATGAATTAAATACACGTTCCCTGACAATGTTCTAGGGTGAGGACCCGATATATCTAAACTAAGTTTTTGCATTGGAAACTGAGGAATATCTGTATCTTGTAAGGGTCACTTAATTGTTTTCATATTCCTTAATCTGCATCTTTCACACGTATCTACATATTTACAAGCAGATTTAAATAAGTTCGGCCAATAATATTTACTCGTAAGTGCTTTCACTAATTTATCACGACCGAGATGACCATTCTCATAATGATATGCCTTTAAAACTTCATTTTCCAAATGTTTTGGAATATATTTCCTTAGCTGTTCGTTCCTTTCACTCATATAATATAACTGTTCATCCTCTTGCAAAACTAAATAATTCTTCTTATATTTATTCTCCTCCGTTTCTTTTAATTTCTGTTTTATTTGTAAGACTTTTGGATCTAATTCTTGTTCTTCTTTCATATTAAATTGTGCTAAATGTGGGTCTTCTGCTCTAGGTTCAGACTCTTGATCCGATGGTAAACTCTCAAACTCTTCTCTATTTATTATGGCAGAATCTAATATATTTACTTGCCAGTTTCGGTCGTCTATCTCTGGTTCACCTTCATCTTCTGTGTCTCCTGATGACTGTGGATACGGGATCCTAGACAATAAATCAGCACATGTGTTAATCCTACCTGGTATGTATTCAATTTTTGTATTGTATCCCTGTAGATTCAATGCCCACGTCTGTATTTTCCTGTTCTGCACTGGAGCTTCTAACAGAGATTTTAAAGGCATGTGGTCAGTTCTAATAACAAAATTTGCGTTATGTAAATAGTAGTTAAGTTTCTGTAGAGCATAATGAATAGCATAAGCCTCTTTCTCGATAGTCGACCATTTGCGCTGCGACCTGCTAAGTTTATGAGACAAGAAATAAATTGGCCTTTCATTTTTAACTCCTGGTATTCCAGATTCTTTTCCTTCATATGGTTGAACCAAACACGCTCCTATAGCATTATCTGAAGCATCTGTATATAGTATTAACTGTTTATTCAAATCTGGATGCGTCAATAGTGGTACCACTGTTAAGCTGTTTTTTAAAAACTCGAACGCTTTTTGACACTCATCATCCCACTTAAATCTAGCGTATTTGCCCGTTAAGTTAATAATAGGTTCTGCTATTTTTGAAAACCCTGGGATAAAGCGCCTATAATACCCACAGGTTCCAATAAACGCACGCACTTCTTTTACGTTAGTTGGAGGAGGTAACTCTTTAATAACCTTTATCTTGTCTTGGTCTGGTTTAATTCCGTCTCTATTAATAATATACCCCAAATATTTTGTTTCTGTTTTTAAAAACTCGCATTTACTAAGCTTCAATTTAACATCATGTATTCTTAATCTGTCGAATACTAATCTTACATGTTTTAAGTGATCATCTATATCCCCTGCTGTATAGATTAGAATGTCGTCTATGTATGCCAATGCAAACTTTTGCATACCCTCTAATACCTCATTTATTAACAGCATGTAGTGAGATGGAGCCGTTCGAACCCCGAATGGCATTCGTAAGAACCCATATGAGTACAGAAAGCACTTTTCTCTTTAGCATCTTCCGACATAGGGATACACCAGAATCCTCATCTTGCGTCTAGTGTCGTGAAAAATGTAGAGCCATTAAGCAACCCCAAAATATCATCAATCACCGGCAATGGGTACGCTACATTCTTAGTGATTTTGTTCAACGCCCGATAGTCACAGCAGAATCGATGTGAACCATCAGGTTTGGTCACGATGACGATCGGAGATGACCATTCTGACTTCGATCTTGTTATTATTCCTGCTTTCAACATATCTTCTATTGCCTTTTCAACAATTTCTCTATTTCTTAAGGGAGTTCTATACGGTGTTAAGCTAATTGGTGGATGATCTCCCGTATCTATTTCCATTGTAACTGTTTTTGTCCTTCCCAATTCTAAATCATTAATTGCAAATACATCCTGATTTTCTTTTATAAGTTGTTCTAATACTTTCTTATTTTCTGGTGGAGCTTTTAACTGTGCCAACAATTCTTGTTCCCTTGTCATTTTGTCTAATGAATGTATTTGGGCTATATTTCTTCTGAATGGATGGATCAATTCATCCTTTTGCACGTTCCCTTTTCTTCCGCGTCTGCGTCTGTTATTAATTCTTTCACTAGGAGTTTCTGAATAGTTTGTTCCCGGCATTTTTACTCTATCTGTTACTAATATGTCACTAATGTTATGTTCTAGTTTGGCTATTACACATCCTCTGTATAGTCTAATTTCTCTACCTGTGTTGTTAATAATCATTACTGGAAAGGTTAAGTGTTTATCTAATGATATTATTCCATCCGGGACTTCTAGACCAGGCTCATCAATTACTTCCTTTTGCAATTCAGTGATTCTAACCGTGTGTCCTACCACATAATATGGGTTTCTCTTTACCTTTGCTTGTATCAAATTAACCGACTGTGGTTTTAACGTCGTAGACATTTTAACTCTAACTAGTGCTGATATATGCATGTCTTCTTCCATATCTACATATACGTCCTTGAATTTTAATTTGTGTAAATCAAAGAAAAGTCTTACTCCGTTTTTTATTAAAAAATCTCTTCCTAAAAGCATGTTTCTATTTAAATCTTTCACTACATGAAAAAGATGTCTTACGTTGATCCCTCCTAATTTAAAATTGATCATTGTTTGTCCAATTACTTGTAAATTCTGTCCTGTAACAGAGTGAAGATTATTATAACTCCTAAATATTCTACAATTTCTCATTATTTTATATAAAAAACTTTCTTTAATTACACTAACCTGAGCTCCTGAATCAATTAATGTACGAACTCTATATTTTCCTATTTCTATTATACATGAGCTAGGATCTGTTTTATTTTCTGTAAACTGTTTGATTTCATCTAGTTGAAAGTATTCTCTACTCGTCCTACTATACCTGTTATTAACATATTCTTTAAATCTTGGGACCTTGTTATTTTCCCTCCTACTACAGGTCCTATTTAATAGGTAGGGCGCCGGTTTTCCTGCGTTCTTGTACCTGTAAAATTTCTGTGTCTATCTTCAACATTCCTATTCAACCTGCTATTGCCATTTCTACTTTGTGTATTCGACTGGACACGCCTGTTACCACAGAAGCGAAACACGTGTCCGCGTTGACCACAAAACCAACAGACTATATTTGTGTTATTTGTGTTACCTACTGTCTCACTTGTAGGATACCTCATTTGTCTTCTTTCATCATAAGCATTTCTATTACTACCTTGTAACGTCTGTATACCTCCTCTCCTATTCCACCCGAACCTTGTTTGTCCTATCTCCATAGGCTCCTCAATCCTGTCTTCTCGACTAGTTCCTATTTCTCGTCCTGTTCTCAATCTAAATCTACGTCTCAAATTTTCTTCTTGTACCGCAATATCTACAGCTTGTGATAACCTCTCGGGGTTTTCTCTCATCAGCTTAAATTTCAGTCCATCGGATTTTATGCCATCTACAAAAATCCCGACTAACATCCTCTCCACCTCTTCTCCTCGTACATTCTGTCCTAAGAATGCTTCTTCAGCTAGGTTAATCAACCTATCGCTGAACAATTGTACCGTCTCTCCAGTGTTTTGTTTAGACTGTCTTAACACCGAAAACGCATGTTGTGGGTCCGTAATTTCCGCGTACTTATGGGCCAGGTCGTCTTTGAACTGCTCCCATGTCTCATCTACTCTAGCCTCTAATTTTCTTCTGATATGATCTGAAACCGGTTCTGTTGCTGCTTGATAAGCAAGTTTCATTTTCTCTTCATCTGATGCTGACACCAAATATGCATATTTCTCTATGGAAGTTACCCACTTCTTAAAATCTCTTGCCTGTCCACTAAACTTAACAATTTCAGTTGCCATTCCTTGTTGTTTCATGACTGTGTTAAGCCTATCTATCACTGTTCCTACCCCCGTCAAAACTTGTGCCAATGAATCTTGTTCTGTCATGCTGAAATATTTCGGTATACACTAATAAAATCAAATTCACATTTGTAAGCAGCTAATTTAAAGATATGATCGTATTTACTTTACACAATAAGAATTGTTCAACCAGTCAATGGTACTTAAAATGATATTTAAGGTTTTTTAATTACCATATCTCTGCTCCCGATCCAAGAAAGACGGATTCCTCTATGTTCGCTGTCAGGTAGAACTCAAACGCTAGGAGTCTGTGTTAATTGAAATGCTCCTCCAACCGATCACGCACTTCAGGGAGTGTCTTCTTCCAACGTCTCAGTAACTTCAGCCCCTGGTTGGGCCCCTACCAGCCTTGCACCTTCTCTTCACCCGATAACAGGGCACATCAAAGCGACGTCTTGAAAACTGTAGCTCACTAAAGCGATAATTTGGGTCCCCTCTTCAGTAGGTCGGCAGCCCAGTCTGCCCCTCCCACTTCCGAGAGTTCCCTAACGATATTGCCTCTGTTGATGAGCTTCTCATTTCTTCTTATTTTTCAAATGAGCGATTGACTTGTTTCCTCAGACTCTCAAGGTCACGATTCAACGGCTTTCAGTTTGCTCCAGGCAATCTTGATGCGAAGTAGATAACTGCTCTCTCAATACAACGTCTCTACTTGATTCTAGTTGCCTTGAAGTTTCTTTTTCCTGAGCCTCTTATTTCGAAGGATCCAGAAAAAACGTGCTGGTTTTTCCCATTCTTTTGCTCAGTAAGATGGTAACAATCGCACAGCAACCCGCCATGGCAAGCCGGTTTTCATACCTCCTGATAACAACTGCCTGTACAGCTAGGATTCTTGATAGCAGGTCCGTACAGCGAGGTTCACTGAAGAATACTTACAGACAACCACCCCTAGCCGGGCTTTTGGCTGCTGTAAGTCTCACAGACGACGTAGTGGCCATTTATCAAACTCGTTTGAACGTTCAATATAAGTGTAGAACCGTGCCGTAACCCTGTCTCTGGGCAATTGATGCGAGCAGAACAAAGATCTTCACAATTTTGGAGTTACTTCGATGTTTTACATGGACAGCGTTTTGAGATTCTGCGACAATCCAGGTTCCGATCCTGAGTCGTGGGCACCATTTAGTCCTCTATAACAAAGCAGACACATAGAGGACCAACGAGTTCTCTGGTTAAGTATAAATGGAGTTTTATTTCACATTGATGACCACTACAACAATCTTATTACAATTCCGTAATATTGGTGACCTCTCTCCTCCAGTCCCAGATGTTTACTGACTGCCCTAACAACAAGCTACGTCACGACTTGAGCATCTTTCTTCCCATTCCATCCTGATGCTCAAGCGTGCTGTAGCTTTGCCCACCTAACTTATACATTCTGCTACATCAGTTATAATAAAAAAAAGAATTCAACACATGAAATATAAGAAGAAAATAGGTAACAACAGAAGTTATCAATTATAGGAGGCTTCAGGAAAATACAGTCAGACGCGAATTCAAACAGGACATCATAAAGCTACATGAAAACCTCCCTGATGTGCACCCAAGTGTAGATAAGTAATTGACAGTTTTCAGGTCTGCCATGCTTGCCACACTTGAAAATAAACGCGGAACCAAAAAATAGGGCAGGACAAAAGATTAAGAACCGCTTGGTGGAACAGAATAAAAAAAGACAGGAATTACATATAAATCCAAACAAGACTATGTTACATATAGAATAGCACGACGAAATGCCAGACTAACAATGAAAGCATCTAAAGACGAATCCTGGAGAATATACGGTGAACAGATTGCAACCCTCTGCAAAGACTACCCATGATAATTTTATAAACATATCAATATGAAAATGAGAGATGCATGCTACAACCCATCCACCATAATAAAAAAAAGAGGTATACTTTTATTTAATATACAAAAAGGACTAGCAAGGTGGGCAGAATATTTTCAAGACATAGAAAACCCAAATTGTGTGCCTAAAAGCTGTGGATAAAAGGAACCAAACTTCATACCTGCAAACGTCAAACCAGTTTTACAGAAAAGTCCTAAAAACAAATCACCGTGTCCAGATGGAATAACCATAGAAGCTATTCGGGCTTGTTGAAAAACGGTAGTTAAATGGCTGACAAGACATTTTAATATAGCCTCGGAAGAGAGAAACATCCCATATAATTGGCAACAGGCAATAATAGTATCAATATGGAAAAAGAAAGGCAATATGAGAGTGAGAAACATACAGTGGTATATCACTTCTGAGTCACATAGGGAAAATGTACGCAAAACTATTGGAGCAAAGAGCTCGACCCATAGTTGACCACCAGTTAAGCAAAGAAAAATTTTGTTTCAGGACAGGTAAAAGTTGGACTGATGCACTATTCACGTATGAAAAAACCTCATCGAACACAGTGACTAGCAGAATATTGTGTCTGTAGATCAGGATCATTAGACGTAGACAATCAAATTGTTTTTCGCATGTTATGAGAAGAAATGAATTGGAGAACTTGGTGACAACTGGCAAGATCGAAGGGAAGAGACCAAGGGGAGGACCGAGAATTAAATACCTAGATGGCTTGGCCACGTGGTATGGTCGAGACAGAAACACTGAGCTGATCCACGACTCTGGTGATCGAGCAAGATGGTGAAGCATGACCGCCCACGCTTATCGGCATGGCACATGATGGATGGACATCAGGAAAAGGCTTTTCGCAGAGAAGATATAAATTGTGGATCATACTTAAAGACTACGGGATACAAGGCCAGTTCCACAAAACATCATAACCATGTACCACTCGATCCAAAGTGCATTAAGAACACAAGAAGGTATATTAGATATGTTCACAATCAATGCAGGATTGAGATAGGAATGTGTGCCCTCTTCTCTGCTATTTAATATCTTTTTTTTTCCCGTATATCCTTTACAGGACATCACCAGCATTTTGTTGACAAGATTACGCTCATTAGTTTGCCATTTAATATCTACATAGACATAATATAAAAAGAGGCAAACGTTGACAGACCTGATTCAGAAAATGTCCAACTCATTACTTTAGACGATATAACCAATGCACCCGCAATGAATGAGCTGTTATTTGCAGACGAACAGTGTCTGTTTTACAGCGACGAGGGCAGGCTGCAATATCATATAATTAAGCTGAGTCCAACATGCTGCAGATAAAATATGAATATAAATACAACCACAAACCGAAGTAATGCAGATACACAATGGAGAAGGAAAATATGTTTTGTCATGTTAAAAGACATGGCACATTTACATTAAGTTTTTCTTCGTTCGCCCAATTTGAACTCAAGCGTAGTTCACACACGTACTACTACTACTACTACTACTACTACTACTACTACTACTACTACTACTACTACTACTACTACTACTACTACTACTACTACTACTACTACTACTACTACTACTACTACTACTACTACTACTACTACTACTACTAATGCTGCTGCTACAACTACTGTTGTTGCGGCGGCTGCTGCTGCTACTACTACTACTGCTGCTGCTGTTGCTGCTGCTGCTGCTGCTGCTGCTACTACTACTACTACTACTAATGCTGCTGCTACAACTACTGTTGTTGCGGCTGCTGCTGCTGCTGCTGCTACTACTACTACTGCTGCTGCTGCTGCTACTACTACTACTACTACTGCTGCTACAACTACTGTTGTTGCGGCTGCTGCTGCTACTACTACTACTACTACTACTACTACTACTACTACTACTACTACTACTACTACTACTACTGCTGCTGCTGCTGCTGCTGCTGCTGCTACTACTACTACTACTACTACTATAGTTACCACTTCTAAAGCGTGCACATGGACTGATAGCCTATGGGTTAACCTTCCCAATTACCAGTGTCCATCTCAATCTGGCGAACCAACTTCGACATCTGAGGTCCTTATAATTTACTTCCCCAAGACAAGAACAACATGTCATAATGTAGGTTAAAATGGTCGGCATGTAGAACGAACCCGCTACCATGGTCACCATAGACGTTTTAAGCGAGATCACATTAAACCATTCGGTCACGTCCACCTCCGGCACTCTTATAAAAACGGACAATCAAAGGCAATCAAACATGAGCAGAAAGAGCGATTTAAGTGGGAAGATAACATCAAAAGAGAGACGGAGACCAGCCTGTCAGAGTGTACAATTAGACTGAGAGACAGACAATGTGGAAAATTAATTGCAACCCACCTTCATTGAGGAAACGACACTACACAATGAAGATTGGAAGACTTTTCAACTTAAATGGGTGAATATGATTCTCTCGTGGTGGGAATAACAGAAGATAACTACAAAACCCAATACATACTCTCTCATCTAAGATATACGTCACGAGGATTTCCATTATATTTTAAATACAGGCGGATAGGCTAGCAGGGAATGCACCTCTTGGTGGAATTTTGCCTATGGACAAGGGGGAGGTGGTCGTGATCTTTTGGAACCAGGTGGAGAAGCGGAGGAACAGATTGAGAACCAATATGTGGAAAGAATGAGATTGCGGGGGATCGGCAGGGGTTCTGGAAGAATCTCAAAACTGGTAGGGAAGACCAGGAGAACTTTTAATCAGATAGCGGAGGGTACGATTAGTAGTATGACTCTTCGCTGGCTGTTGAACGAGGGGACGGAGCACGTATGGGAATGTCCTGAGTGCAGTGATGTCGGATCTTGACTCAACTCAACTTTTAAATACAACGTCTGCAGTTAAAGTGGCATTTCCTTTCAACTTCAGTTCCTGATTAACTTTGACGCTTGTTCACATTACAAGTGTACAAAATTAAGAGGAAAACCCCGAACTTATCTTAATAACACAGGTAAGACGTTTAACGTCATGGGGAGTGGTTACACGACACTTGCCTGTTAGTTAGTTAGTTAGTTAGTTAGTTAGTTAGTTACTTAGTTAGTTAGTTAGTTAGTTAGTTAGTTAGTTAGTTAGTTAGTTAGTTAGTCGGCAGATTATCCTCATTGCACATCGAACCATTCAGTCCATAAGTGCTCGGATACCCTCCTTAGCAAATCCCGCAGCGTGTAGCGGCTAACGACACCAGTTCTGTGTTGGTTTATCAATCTTCTTTGGCTTTCTGCGTAGTGTTCTTGTTTGGCTACACCTCTTTTAATTTGCTGTTCTCGCAGTCTGGCCATGGTTGTAGATTCACAGTCATCACTTGGTTCACGCAAAAGTCTTACTTCTCGTAGAGCATTCAGAATGTCAGCCTGGTCCATGGCGCGTCCGCCCTCCACAGTAGCCTTACCTGCGAGCTTGTCAGCCCGCTCATTTCCTTGTACTCCTGCATGCCCTGGCACGAAGATGAAGCTAATCTTTGCCAGCCGAGACCGCTCCAGAGACAGCAACCACTCTCTTCGGATCCACCCCGTCTCTATCCTCTTGAGCATGCTCATTGAGTCGCTAAGGAAACATGCCCTATTGAATGTCTGTGTCTCGAGCCATGTTATTGCTTTACTTACTGCCATGACTTCCATAGTCAGGCTGCTTGTGGTCTCAACAAAAGCACCGGAGTCCTCCTTCACAATTCTCCCTCCGGCCTGAGCCGTAAAGGCCCATGAGCTTCTCACGTGTCGGACGACCGACCCATCTGTGTAAATGACAGCATCACCGTCTACCGAATTCTCGAAAATCAACGCTTGTACTTCCGCCTCCACAGCAGCCGGATTTTCTTGTCTGCATTTTCTGTCTAGTTGGATGCAAACTGAAAAGGACGTACAGAAATCTGTTGGCACTTGTACCCACTCCTCGCCAGGTTCTAAGTCCTCAAGTGAACACACCTGTTGAAGAATGTCTTGGGCTTGACCCATCCACGATCTTCCTCTATATAACCTGCTGCCCTTCACCTTCCTAATTTCACTATGCAGTGGATATTGTGTGTTTGCGTTAACTCTGAGGTAGGCACGTGCTCTGCAAATTTGTATTCTGTCTTCAATGGTTGGAAAATCAAGAAGGTAGCGCATCGCCCTGCATGCTGTATCTCTTGTACATCCAAGAATAATGCGCATAGCTTCATTCTATATCCTTTTCATCTTTTCTATCTGCTTACGGCTGAGAGTCAGGTTCGCCATTGCATACTCCAAAACAGACATGACCAGCCCCTCGCATAGATGGCGCTGCTCACAGTTTGCTGCCGACATCACCCGCATCACAGCCAAGCCCCGCTTGGCCTTTGTTATCACTTGGTCTATGTGCTCATTATTAGCAGGGCTGCAATCAAAACGTATCCCCAGGTAGTTCATTGCCTGCGTTCTTTCCACAGTCTTTGAACACAGATTTACAGTTTGTGTTGGAGTGTTGGCAATATGATTATTCAACGAGAACCATGTCACTGTTGCCTTTGTTGGGTTGACCATTGCGCCATCTTCAACACACCAAATACTTTAGCGATTGAGTTCGGTTTGAAGTTCCACAGCAATCTGATCTCTATCCTTGCCCTGACGATACACTAAAACATCGTCGGCATATGACAATGTCCTCCCAGGTCCAGTGATCTGCTCGCTGGTGATTCTCACAGTGTAGGCGTTGAACAGTACCGGAGATAATGGTGATCCCTGTGGTAGGCCAGGATATTTTGTTGTTGGTTCCGAAGTCCAAATGCCACATCTAAAAACTACTTTCCGTAGGACGAGGGCTGCAGCGATCCAATTAAGGAGGAAAGGACTTATCTTGTGTTCAAGAAGCTGAAGCAAATAAAAAATCCAGTGGTACTCTGTTGACTGTAATTCGGCACTCCCAGTCAATGCCTGCGTCTATATACCTGCTCCTGCCTCTTCTCCATGAAAGCATGCCTCCCATCACTGCTCTTTACAAGTCATTGTGACGTTTAACTGATTTAGCACCAAGCAAAAAGTAGGTTTGGACCAAACATGGAACACAATCGAATGAACGAGTATTATAAAGTAAATTTCCAATTCCAATTCCAATTTAAATAAAAAAAACAACCAAATTCGGTCTCGTCCAACCTACCTCCTCAGCTTTGGTTATTGCTGAGATCCGCGGTTGTGTGGACTTGTTAGTCCTAATTCAAACTGGTTTTATTGGTTCCGCTATGTTTGTCGGATAAGGTTATTTTTGTGCTGCCTGGTGATTTCCTTTATATTTTATGTTGGTCCTGATAAAGACCGGTCCTTGGTCGGGCCTACTAGGTTCCGCATTCTTTCGTTTGTTGGTTTCTTTCACTATTAGCACTACTATGTGCTGTTGTTTCGTGTGTTGACCTCACCGGGGCTGGTCCCGGTCATGTCCAGTCCTCATAAGGACTCGATGAAGGCAAAGGCAGATAAATCAAGTGCAGTCTCAAGTTGTTTCCCAGGTTGGCCAGTCGCCCGTACTCCTCTACGTTCGCTTTCTCGTTTTCGTCATCGGTGTATGGGTTGGTGCAACATCAAGACGACCCGATCTCCCTGTCAGCCCTGTTCAGGAGCCCTTCCGGAAGAGCCAACTCACCATCCTACCACTCGCCCCGCCACCCTCAACTGTCCCTCTCAGGAAAACCAGGACATCCATCCCCAGGGAAATAGATGGATGTCAAAAAAAAAAAAAAGAATTTTGGTAACACAGAACAGAGACGAGAAGATACAAACAGATACTAAACAGATTTTTTTTGGGGTTGTTTCCCTGGTTGGTCAGTCGCCCGTACTCCTCTACGTTAAAATTTATTTTTTTAAATGTAAATTTCCGTTCACTGAGCATTAAAACTGCGGGAGAGAGCATGAATCAAAACAAATAACACGTTGGACCTATTATGGCGGTATCGCCCTTCTGTCCAAATGGGAGTTACCATGTGGCACACATATTATCCTTCGACACTGAATCAATTAATAAGTATTTCAATTTCCGAGACATGATACTATATGAGCCAGTTTTCTTCAATGTTATAAGGGAAAAACTAGAACCGCAAAACCGCGTACCTATAATACAACCGATTCTGCAGAATCAGGTCGAACGAGGACGAAAGTTTTTTTTTAATTATTTCTATCTACATATCGGATGTGCATTCTTTCATGTCTGAGGATCAGAAAACGAACGAGTTATCAAATACACGCAAAACTATCGTCAATTATGTTAATGTGAATGGTAAAAAAAATGTAATAGAAACATCATAACAATAGTATAGAAGAAGAAGAAGAAGAAGAAGAAGAAGAAGAAGAAGAAGAAGAAGAAGAAGAAGAAGAAGAAGAAGAAGAAGAAGAAGAAGAAGAAGAAGAAGAAGAAGGAAAAGAAGGAGAAGGAGAAGGAAAAGAAGGAGAAGAAGGAAAAGAAGAAGAAGAAGAAGAAGAAGAAGAAGAAGAAGAAGAAGAAGAAGAAGAAGAAGAAGAAGAAGAAGAAGAAGAAGAAGAAGAAGAAGAAGAAGAAGAAGAAGAAGAAAAAGAAGGGGAAGGAGAAGGAAAAGAAGGAGGAGAAGAAGAAGAAGAAGAAGAAGAAGAAGAAGAAGAAGAAGAAGAAGAAGAAGAAGAAGAAGAAGAAGAAGAAGAAGAAGAAGAAGAAGAAGAAGAAGAAGAAGAAGAAGCAGCAGCAGCAGCAGCAATATAAGCAGAAAGCATAAAAACGTTACGAATTTCTACACTATAGGATTGATTCGAAATGACAAAGTATATGAAGTTCAAGAGAAAATCTGGAACCCTCAAGAGAAATAGAGATGGAGAACTTCTATGCTTTTTATGCTCCACGAGAAGCGGCGTATTCCTAATCTCGTCTGTATACCATTATGCGAAAGGCAGACAACTTGTCACGCAAAATAAGACTTGGCAGTTATCTTTCAGCACTAATACTGCAAACTTTCTGTGTACATCCGCCATGTCAGATGTAACGTTTCATATTTTATCCTCGTCCCTTTGGTTAGAAAACTTTAAAACTCGCCAGCTAAGTGGACATTTTTGGCTCTTGACCAAGTTGCGTTTGTTGCTTCCATGTCTGTATGTGTGTGTTAAATGTCGGAGGTCTTATATTCCATTCGCTTTGAGAGGATTTCTCCCTCCCCACCCAACCCCACCCCGATCGTCATGGGCTCCCAAGTGGACTCAGCCTAAAATGAGCAACAGGAAATGTGAGTAGTAAAGACGACCGCTGTTATTTTCGACCACAGCACCTATCCTGTACAGAGTGGTGTAATATATAGGGTTAAGACCACATATTAAAGTACAGGACGTTATTTTGGGGCAAGTGCAGAAATTCAGATATCTAGGCGTATGGATAACATCAAATGATCACTGAGATAAGGAGCAGAATAGGACAAGCAAAAATGGCATTCTATCACACATAGAATGTTTTGAGCAATAAGTTGAAAGTTAGAAAAGGAGTTCTTGAATGTTAATTATAACCAGTTTTATCATATGGCTGCGAATCCTGGACAATTAGTAAACCAGCGAAAAAATCCTCAAAAACCTTCGAGAAATGTTTTTTTTTAAAAAGAATGCTGAAAATTAATTGGACAGCCAAAATGAACAATCAGGACGTTTTAAGGGAAGGTGAGTCGCAAAGACAACTTATCAAAAACACCAGAAAGAGGCAATCCTCGTTTTTTTTTCTTCTTGAACTCGTCTACCTCCTCCTTTTCTAGCCCTGTCGACCTGCTGCAGTTCCTCTTATGTGTTGTGGTGTCTCCCGTATTTCCTGTAAATGCTTAACTGCAACTGTCTTTGACTTTGACACTAGTTAGTACTACTCCAGAGGAAACATTGGGGTTGCACAAAAGTGGGTCTGCTGGTTTCAGTATATGCCTTCTGTCGAATTCGTTCAGTAAGAGATTTTATTCTAGTCGTCCCGCTTTTGATAGATTTGAAAATCAATACTCAGCATGGCAGCTGGTCACTTTCATGACCTCCAAAAAATCATGACGGTCCATTTTCATTTTGTATACGATACCGCGTATCAACGAGATCGGTGAAGATGCACAAACGCGTACGCCAGTTGGCATGGCACATGATCGTGGTAATGAGAAGACAGGACATGTCTGTCTTTTAAGAGTTGGTTGCAGTGAATGAGCTAAATTAATAAAATAATGTCGAATAATAGGATACACGGAGCTATCACTTGCATTATTTGTCGATTGGGAATTGTATAGTGTGGTACGTTGTCATGCCAACAGATTGTATGCTGGGTAGAGCACACGATTCAATGACGCAACTCCCTTTTCAGAGACAATCGTCTGCTTGAAAGCTTATATGTTTAGAATGTGGAAAAATGTGAAAAGTGACTATGAAAAGTATAAAGATGTAATGTATTGCAATGACAGCTTGCAAACAGTAGGTTTCTTTAAAAAGATCCACCCAGAAGACACAATATCTTCAGAACATATAGGACTGGAATCTACTATTAGACAAAGGTACAACTTTCTATAACAACTTTTAGAGTTATTGTGGTCTAGTTAAAGTGTCTTCTGACATTTCTGTGGTACTGTTATAAACTACACGAGACCGTAAGCCAGATAACGGTTTGAGCTCTTTCAATATAAATTACTTTACTTCGAGTTGTAAATATCATCATCATGATGTACCGCGCCGATTAGCGAAGGCGGTCATGTTTAGTCATCTCACACGATCACCAGAGTCGTGGATCAGCTCAGTGTTCTTGTCTCGACCATACCACGTGGCCAAGCCACCAGGTACTTACTTCTCTGCCTTTCTCTTGTTCTTTTCCCCTCAATCTTGCCACTTGTCACCATGTTCTCCTATTCATTTCTTCCCATAAAATGCGCAAACAAGTTTGACTTTGTACTGTATGTTTCTTGTAGGACTTTGCCATCGGTTTTTCTGTCTGTCCATGATATTCATATGATTTTCAGCGTGTCTGCTCATAGTCCACGCTTCACACCTATACAAAAGTACAGTTTCAATGTAGCACTTCAACAGTCTTTTTCTCGTTGCAATTGACATCTTTTTATTGATCAGTATGTTTTTCATCTTGTAAAAAGCTACCTTCGCTATGGTTATTTTTGTTCTAATCTCGTCGAGGCATCTCCCATTAGATGTTACGACCTCCCCCGATGTGTCTCCACCTTGACGTGGTGGGGGAGCTTGCGTGTCCCATAGACCCCATTTGCTTGCCGATGGGTGAAAAATTACATATCGGACAGCGTATGGGATAGGGACCAGACTAAGAGAGACACAACCTGCTGCTCTGCAGGCATAGACTGAGGATAGCAGTCAAAATTTAAATGAGGTGCACAAAGGCAGAATTTCTTGGTCCGGACAAAGCTCTTAAGGCTCCCTGTCGAGGGCTGTGGCTGAACGCCTCTAAGCCACAAACCCTCGGATCTTAGAGCCAGGCTGATACCCGTCTACCGGAAAATAGAAACATGATACTGAGCAAGCTACATGCTCAGGTCTGATACACGTTCGAAGGCTCCCAGCTGGGGGATATGAGAGTTTCCCGGATGAAGGGGCCTGGCCGTTTCCCGTTCACTGCTGCATGAAGGTAAGGTGCTGAGCCGGCAGCACATGTAGCCTACCTCGTGAGCGAGTACAAAAAAGTCAGAGAAGTGCCCCAGTCGAAGGGTTACGGAAACTGTCTGTATCTAACTCATAGAGAGTGTAGACAAAAGTGGAAGAATGTCTCATCAACGCGAAATGGAACGCACTGCGAGCGAACCTATTGCGTGGTCTGAAGTCACAAGCAAAAGCTTACCGAGTGGATGTCACTCGCAGTCTGACCGCTCCTGGTGTGTGATTGAGCGATCAGTGGCAAGTGGGATGCCCAACACATGGAAGTGAGGAACTAAAGCAGCCATGAGCAGGACGTGGAAACTCCTTGGGTGAGCCCAGTCTCAGAGCAATATGTGCCGGCTCTGCAATTATGGAAGCCTCCTTGGATAGCGAGATAATGCCTATGGTCTGCCCCTGCCTTCCCTTGAGGGCAGACCACGATATCGTTGATCGTTCTATCTTGACCAGCTGAGATGTGGGTGACATTGCAACAGTCTAACGTGTCTCGAAACCAGAGGAAGGCTAACCTCACTAAAAAAATGCCCGCCGGAAGTCGGAAGTGTCGTCCTACGGGTGGCAAACTAAAAATTGACACTACGTATTTACGTCCGAGTGAAATGTCTCGTCCGAATGTCTCCCGTGCTAGGAACAGCTCTGACTACCTAGTTTCCGAATGCCGCTCTTGTTCGGAACAGCTCTGACTAGGTAGTTTTCCGAATGTCCGCCGTGCCTGGAACAGCTCTGATGGGTACAGGGACAAGCACATGTCCGAAAACTCGCTTAGTGGAAACCAACCGCAGAGCTGACTGGTTTGTGCAGGAACGGCCCAGGGCGAGCGAAATGCCCAATATATTGAAGTGAGGAATTAAAACAGCCATGAGCAGGACGTGACGATTCCCTCGGTAAACCCAGCACCAGAGCGTTATGTGCCGGCTCTGCAATTATGGAAGCCACCCAGGATGGCGGAAAATGCTATGGACTGTCCCTGCCTTCACTTGAGGGATGACCGTGTAGTCTTCGACTGTTCCAACTAGACCAGCTGAGATGTGGACGGTACCACAAAAGTGAGAGTCTCCCAGGATTGCTAACCTGGCCAAAAATGCACGCTAAAAGTCGGATGTGTTGGCCTGAGGGTTTCGACCCGAGGGTGCCTAACCAGACACACCGCAATCACATCTGAAAAAATCACTCCGGATGAACGCAAAGAAGAAGAAGAAGAAGATGTTACGACTGTTCAGAGTTAGTTGTACCGATTCACTTGTTTAAGAATGTTCCCATTTACTTGTATAATTCATTGTGGTATTTCCTTCTTCCTAGTGAAGACCATAATCTGTATCTCCTTACAATTTAATTATAAACAGATTCGAATATAAACGGACACATGCTTGTCTCATCTATACACTTGTGATGGTGACCTCCAGGTACGAACTGCAAAAGGTTAATTTCAAATCCTTGTTTTCAGTTCAGTATTATGGAGGATTTGTTGTCTCTTGTGTGCCTGGTATGTCGCTCTGGCCATCAAGATTTCTTCGCTGCTCTAGAATATTGATTTATTAGGTCCCCCCCCCCCCCCCCCCCCCCCCGGGGGTTTGAGATTTAAACATTGAGCACAACCCACTACTGACATCGCTGATCGTATACCGGTACGAACCTAAGGTCTCGTCGACGTCAATTTGGAAGCAACAGACTCGAGTTTCGCTCTCGTTTGAGCTCGTCAGTAGTGCATATTCTTGATTGGACCCGGGATCAAACCCGGATCACTGGCGTGTGACGCTGGTGTGTAACCAAATAAAAGCGGCACACACTACACGCAACCAAATTATCTTACAACGCCGCCCATTGTAGGCTGTAGCTCACAATTTGCCCGATCGCAGCGACTGACATCCGTCAATGATGTGGCTCCAAATGATCAGTTTTTCTTTACTGGCAAGGCACACCTGGCCGCCCAAAGTCCAGCGAGCAATAATCAAATTGATTCATTAGGCCATGCCTTTAAGCTTGGGCTTGCCATCTCACACAATCACCAGAATCGTGGATCAACTCTGTGTTCTTATCTCGACCACGATATAAAGCCAAGCAACCCAAATATTTACTTCGATGCCTTCCCCTTGTTCTTTTCTTCTCAATCAGGCCTGTTGTTATCAAGTTCTCCGGTTTATTTCTCCTCATATCGTATCAACAAATTCTTGACTGTCTACCTCGAATTTCTCTAATCAGTGAACCGTTTTCATGTGTTTCTTATAGGGCTTGCCCATTCGCACTTACGCACATACATATACACATAAGCACACAAAAACAACTTATGTATATATGTTGCTAAAGGACATATTCATACTCATAGTAATCTGTGTTTTCCTTGTGATCGAGTAAATACACTTAAAGTGTATTTCATTGATTCATTTATTGGTTTATTGCGTCATAGTATTTGAGATGCGTCCATTTTGGCGCCATCTGTCTTCATCGACAAATGTCATCAGTAAATCGAGTAGGATGTGAGATGAGTGGCGAATATGAAAACAGATCCAAATCAGACTGAAATAAAATCGAGATGAAAAGAAAAAGGAAAACTGCAATGAAGAAGAAAGAGTAAATAATTAATTCGTCTTGCACATACTATGACAACAAGATTGAAACAAAGCACAGAGAGAAACGAAAACGCAAAATTCAGAAGAAATAGACCAAAACAGAAAGTTGGCTGGACGACGAAAATACACAAAGGAAAATAGAAGGGCCGAATATAGAATATAGAAGGGGCGGAGCAGAAAAATTTGGTGAACCCTGCTAAGGACTATTCCTTACAAGAACTGCCAACCTGAACTCAAGACACCAAACACCGAAAAGAAGCGAGGCCCACCCTTCAATAACACGACTAAGACGTGGATGTTGGCCAGATAAACCAAGAGGAAGAAGACGCCAGCAACAGGAAAGAAACAAACACCACTCAGACAAAACGCAGAAAATAAAGGGACGCATAATTAGGAACCAGATTTCGAAAGCCCTGTAAGGAAAAGAAACATCGTAAAAGTCATGAATATAGCAAGTAATCATAACAGAAGGTGAGTCGGGCCATCATACTCTTTACACGAAACGCCAGCAGACGTAAGAATGTTGGGATGCTGATTGTTGCCTTATTACAGAGAGAGAGAGAGAGAGAGAGAGAGAGAGAGAGAGAGAGAGAGAGAAAGAGAGAGAGAGAGAGAGAGAGAGAGAGAGAGAGAGAGAGAGAGAGAGAGAGAGAGAGAGAGAGAGAGAAGTAGACGGTAAGTTTTACTAGAACACAATCACAAATAAAAAAATGGCCGTTCCGGCCAAAGCCTTCATCAGCACACAGACAACAGACACATACTAATACATCTTTTTTGCGTGCTGTCGAAGGATTTAGCTGCAACGTCCATTTTTATGCCTGTGATCGTGTTCTAGTATATATATGTATAAACTACACATTTGTTTTCTTGTTGTGGACTGGAACCTGTGTGATAGAATCCGCGTGTATGATTATAACAACGCGACTAGACCGAAAATGTGATTATTGATTGTTATCCTTATCAATCCGCGTGTGCTGCACCAATGATACCCCCGTCTATGACGTCACACGCTACTGCCACAGGTAGTGACAAATGTCAGAAGTCTTCATTGGGATGGTTAATTCACATTTGTGTCAGCTTGCTGTAAACTGACATATGTGACACGTACGATGAGTGCCCTACAAACGTGTATTTACTCATACTATCCCAAAGTGGACATTTGGGCATCAAGATTATTTTTGATAATGTTCCTTGGTGAATGTTTATGCCGATTACATACCAAATACAGGTCTGTAGTTGCTGTTTGTTGCTTGGTTGGTTGTGAATACCCTAAATGGCGGTGAGTTTGACATCTTAAGTATACTATATTTGCATTCAACTCGCCTAGTCCATCTTTTGGGGTGTTTCTCTCGTGCCGTTACTAAGTATATAAATATCAACTGGATAACTATTTGAGGCCACAAATACAGTTAATAAATAAACATACATTGATTAGCGCTAATAAAGTTGCCTAGTTGGTCATGCGTCGAAGTACACTTGTTTCTGCAGCGAGGCACTGTCGTCATTTGGAGGTCACATGTTCGAATCCAGATCGGTAACTTTAGGTATTAATTTGTATGTTGTCTATTTTGTCCTCTAATTCTTTCTTCTACATCTATGACCGCCAAACAATATATGTGTGTTTAGTTACGTCACCAAAATACCGTCTTCATGTGAACTGTGTTGAGTTGTCCTGCCCCTCTCCAAGCCAAGAAACTGACAGGGAGTACAATACTCTTACAGTAACGTTACAAGCAATGGCGGACAGATGTAAAAGCATTTCACACGAAATCCAGAGTTCACAGTGTCGCTCCACGCACTAAACACAGTAACTGGGAGACGGTTTAACTATCGAGACTCCTGACTGTTCCATCTTTCACATGAGGCAGTATGGAGTATTTCGTGTGATATTCACAGGTACACGAAAGGAGCAATATCTGGACGATCCTTTGCCGTGATGTTGGAACTGTGACTAACTTACAGTAATAAACATCTGGAGAAGTTGGAACTGCGACTAACTTACAGTAACTACACATCTGGAGAGACATATAAGGATGTACCCAAGTCATAAATCACCACAGGACATACAGATTGAGTGGGATCAGGATTATGTTGGTAGGTGTTTTCTCTACGGGATTTAGGCATTTCATTGTCGGCTGACTACAGCCTAATGCCTACGGTGACAAGCTGCTATTTGCGTATATTTGGATTCTTTTTCTGACATATTATGGCAGTTGTCTGGTCTGTAAATTAATAATATATATGGCAGTTGTCTGGTCTGTAAATTAATAATATATATGGCAGTTGTCTGGTCTGTAAATTAATAATATATATGGCAGTTGTCTGGTCTGTAAATTAATAATATATATGGCAGTTGTCTGGTCTGTAAAGTGACTTGATCATACCGTTTGGGGAGACGTGAGTTTGAATACATTGCCAATGTCCCTTGGCCGGTAGGGGCATGTAAAGAGTACTTTTTGTACTCTCTGATAGCAAATACAAGTCTGTGTAAAGTGTCTTTCTGATAACTTTCTAATAATGGACATGTGAATATGTAAATTATATTTAACATACCGACCTATTGTGAAGACAAGTGTGTAAAATATATTGTTAATATCCAATTGCGGACATATCATGTAAAGCGTCAGCACCTGTGGCTTGGTTGTTAGTGAAACACAACGTCAACATTCCCAGACAAACCTAGATGGGGGTTCGAAATCAGACGAAGGCGATTTGGAAGCAAATCGTTTTGCGATGATTTCGATGGCAGGAGATGTCAGCAGCTCAGAACACAACGACATTTTCTTTCCTTTTTTCCCCCCGCGTTTCCATCCTATTTCAGGATATTGCGGTCAACATCAGCATCTTTCAGCTGTATGTTGATTCCTAGGCTAGATTACGCTCATCAGCACGCCACGACTTTCTGAGCGACCGGCTCCATACTCTCATAAGTCACTGGCGCAACTCAAACCGCTTTCAATTCTCGTGCGCTCACGTCAACCACGAGAATATTCGGGGTTAAGGAGAAAGCTGCTAACCCCTCAGCCAGGGAGACCGGCAGAACACAGTGACATACTACTGAAAATATAAATGCCTCGTAAATCACGAAATGATAAATGCTTTGGTTGATTGCAACATCTTGTAAAGGACATGCAAATAACCATGTTTACCACACAAAGTGTATTTATAAAACCGTCTGATCCATCCATCCATCATGTGCCATGCCGGTAAGCGTGGGCGGTCATGTTTTGCCATCTCACTCGATCACTAGAGTCGTGGATCAGCTCTGTGTTTCGGTCTCGACCGTGTCATGCGGCCAAGCCATCCAGGTATTTGCTTCTAGGTCTTCCTCTAGGTCTGTTCCCCTCGATCTTGCCAGTTGTCACCAAGTTCTCCAATTCATTTCTTCTCATAACATGCCCAAAAAATTTTGACTGTCTGCGTCTAATATCTCTAATCACTTTACGATCTTCATTTGTTTCTTGAAGGACTTGTTCATTGGTCTTTCTGGCTGTCCATGGTATTCTTTGCATTTTCCTCAGAAACCACATTTCTACAGCCATCAGATGTTTTTCAGCTTGACTGCTCATTGTCCAAGCTTCACATCCATATAAAAGTACAGGTTCTATGTAGCACCTAAACACTCTTTTTCTCGTTTCAATTGACATCTTTTTATTGGTCAGTATGTTTTTCATCTTGCTAAAGGCTACCTTAGACATGGCGATTCTTGTTCTAATATCTTCAAGGCATCTCCCATCAGATGTTATTACTGTTCCGAGATAATTGTACCTATTCACTTATTGAAGAATATTCCCATTTACTTGTATATTACATTGTGGTATTTCGTTCTTCCTAGTGACGACCGTAATCTGTGTCTTTTTACAATTTAATTCTAACGCTCGTTGTTCACTGTGTGTAACAACTGCATCTACTAAATGTTGCAGGTCCTGTTCATTGTCTGCAATCAAGACTGTATCGTCTGCATATCTAATGTTATTGATGCATCGACCCACAATGTTGATTCCTTCCATATCTTCAATATTTCTGAAAATACGTTCCCTATACAGGGAAAACAGATCTGGAGACATTACACATCCCTGTCTCACACCTCTCTTGATAGGCTGATACTATGCATGTATCTATGTAACATATATGTCTGATACTTTGCAATAACAAACATATGCGTTTATTATGTTTCTGATACGATCTGATAATGAACATATATCAATGTGGTCTCCATGGCACATTTCCTCAATAATTATCTTTTCTAGATTTTCATGTCTGTTTACACGTCTAACCTATTTCATTTTCCCTCGTTTTTTGTTTATCTTAATAACCAATCTTTGTCAATATTGATTTCTTGTTGGGTAGATCTGTGTTCTCATTTCCGTCCAATGAATTTTTAATACTCTTTCTGTGACATTTATGTCGAAATGCTGATATACGCTTTTTAGCTAAATTGTCGAGCATTCAAGTTTCGCACGCGTTTGTTGCTATAGGACATATCCATGCTTTATAAGTAGACTAATGTTCTTTGTCTTTCAATCTATATAGGTTGTAATCGCTTTAGTTGTTTGTTGTTTTATTTGCAACGTCATTTGCAACATGGAAAACATACTGACCAATTAAAATATGTCAATTGCAACGAGAAAAAGAGTGCTGAAGTGCTACTTAGAACCTGCACTTTTGTATGGATGTGAACCGTGGATAATGTGCAGAAGAGCTGGGGGGGGGGGGGATCTAATCACAGTGAAACGTGGTTTCTGAAGAACATGCAAAGAATACCATGGACAGACAGACAAACTAATGAGCAAGTCCTACAAGAAGCTATTAAAACCGTAAACTGATTATAGAAATTAGATGAGACAATAACAATATTTTGGACACGTTATGAGAAGAAATAAACTAGAGAACTTGGTGACAACAGTCAAGAATGAGGGGAAAAGAATAAGAGGAAGGCAGAAAAGTAAATATCTTGATGGCCTAGCCACTTGGCATGGTCGAGATAAGAACACGGAGTTGATCTACGATGGTGATCGTGTAAGATGGGGAAATATGACCGCCCACCCTAACCGCCGTGGCATACTATAATGAGTTGTTTCGTGGTTGTAGAGCAATGTTGTTGTAATTTTTGTCATCACATTGCTTTCGTCCTCAACAAAGTGAACATGCCTATAGCAATGTTACCTCAGGTAAACATTGCTTTTCCAAAGAGCGCAGAAACATCACAAAACTATCTTCCTATACAAGGAAACCAACGAATTACACAACTAAGAAAAATTAACTTTTAGGACATTACCATACAATCCTTAAATACAAGTGACATTCATTAACTTCTAGCGTTCACGTTATATTTCAGCCGGTCTCCCTGGTCTAGGCGTTACACAACTTTCTCCGTAATCCCGTAAACTCTCGTGAGTAACGTGACGTTTGCGAGAATCGGTAGCGGTTCTCTCCGCGTAGGTAACTTAGGGGTATCGAGCCGGTCGCTCAGAAAGCAATGGCAAACTACTGAGCGTAATCTTGCCAAGAAATCAACAATCAGCTGAAAGATGCTGATGTTGACAGCTATGTCCTGTAAAGGATATAAAAAATGTTTTGCGTATCCTTTACAGGACATCGCTGTCAACATCAGCATCTTTCAGATGATTGTTGATTTCTTGGCAAGATTACGCTTAGTCGTTTGCCATTGCTTTTTGAGTGGCCGGATCATTTATCCCGCAAGTCACCAGCGTGGGTAGAACCGCTTCCAATTCTCGCGCGCTGCGAGACCCTGCGTGGATAAACGGGATTACGGAGAAAGTCGTGTAACTCCTCGGCAAGAGAGACCGGCGTAAAGGATTTGCGAACAAAAAAAAAACAAAAAAAAACGGCACAATCACATCCCATAATAACACACAAATTATTATTAAATACGACTTGTCTTCTGTAATTGATGTCCTTTGATAAGTACACTTGTTTCCAACTTTGTTTTATCCGTATTTGTAACACCTAATGATAATGAAAAAATGTATATACAAAGTATATTTCCGATACCTTCCGATAATGAAAATTGTATATATATATATATATATATATATATATATATATATATATATATATATATATATATATATATATATATATATATATATATATGTATGTATATATATATATATATATATATATATATATATATATATATATATATATATATATATATATATATATATATATATATACATATATATATATATATATATATAATATTTCTGACACCTTCCGATAATAAACACATGTATATGTATAGTATATTTCTGATACTTTCCAATAATAAACGCATGTATGTGTAAATTTCTGATACCTTCCTACAATGAACACATGTATATATGTAGTGTATTTCTGATACCTTCCTACAATGAACACACACACACACACACACACATATATATATATATATATATATATATATATATATATATATATATATATATATATATATATATATATATAAATCATGATGCCATGCCGGAAAGCGTGGGCGGTCATGACTCGCCATTTCACTCGATCACCAGTGTCGTGGATCAGCTCAGTGTTCCTGTCTCGTCCATGCCATGTGGCCAAGCCATCCAGGTATTTTCCTCTCGGTCTTCCTCTTGGTCTGTTCCCCTCGATCTTGCCAGTTGTCACTAAGTTCTCCAATCCATTTCTTCTCATAACATGTCCAAAAAATTTTGACTGTCTACGTCTAATTTCTCTAATCAGTCTACGATGTTCATTTGTCTCCTGTAGTACTTGGTCATTGGTTTTTCTGTCTGTCCATGGTATTCTTTGCATTTTCCTCAGAAACCACATTTCTGCAGCCATCAGATGCTTTTCAGCTTGACTGCTCATTGTCCAAGTTTCACATCCATACAAAAGAACAGGCTCTATGTATCCCCTCAACACTCTTTTTCTCGTTTCAATTGACATCTTTTTATTGGTCAGTATGTTTTTCATCTTGCTAAAGGCTACTTTCGCCATGGCGATTCTTGTTCTAATCTCTTCAAGGCATCTCCCATCAGATGTTATAACTGTTCCAAGATAATTGTACCGATTCACTTGTTGAAGAATATTTCCATTTACTTGTATATTACATTGTGGCACTTCTTCCTTCCTACTGACGACCATAACCTGAGTCTTTTTACAATTTAATTCTAACCCCAGTTGCTCACTGTGTACAACAACCGCATCTACTAATTGTTGCAGGTCCTGCGCATTGTCTGCAATTAATACTGTATCATCTGCATATCTAATGTTATTGATGTTTCGTCCTCCAATGCTGATTCCATTTATATCCTCTACATTTCTGAAAATATTTTCACTGTACAGGGAAAAAAGATCTGGAGACATCACACATCCCTGCCTAACACCTCTCTTAATTGGCTGATACTGTCCCACTTCATTATCAATCCTTATTGCAGCTTGTTGTTTCCAATATAAGTTTTTTATAAGTCTAATGTCTTTCCCATCAATTTGTAGATCTGCAAGCATATCCACCATGCTGACATGTCTAATGCTATCAAAAGCCTTTGTATAGTCAATAAAGCAAAGATGTATATCCTTGTTTACTTCTATAGCACGTTCAATAACTGTTCGCAGCATATACACAGCATTTACTGTACCCTTTCCTTCTACAAACCCGCATTGTTCTTCCCCTATTTCAGGTTGTATCTTCTTCCTCATTCTTTGCATGATAATTCTTAGCAAAATCTTTGTGATGTGACTCATTATACTAATTGTTCTATGTTGATCACATTCCAAGGTTCCCGATTTCTTTGGGATTGCAATAAATACAGAGTTACATAATTCAGGAGGTATATCTCCAGTATCATATAATGTGTTCAGCAGTCTGGTGACTTGATCTAGTCCAAATTCTTCTAAAGCTTTAATCATTTCTGATGTGATGTTATCTGCACCGGGGGCCTTGCCAGCTTTCATATGCTTAAGAACATTTCGAACCCCCATCTCCAAAATTGGCGGACCTTCATTATTAAATCTAATATCATACTGTTCGTCTCTGTTATCATCATAAAGGTGTTTCACATAATCTGTCCATACCTGTAGAATCTGGTCTTTTTCTATTATGATTTTGCCATCTTCAGTTTTTAGACACCATGTTGATATACTTGTTCTTTTATTAGTAAGTTCCTGAATTCTTTTGTGCACTAATTTGGTATTTTGACTGTTGTGTTGGCTTTCAATTTCTAAGCACTTTTCCTCAAGCCATGCTTCTTTTGCCTCCTTACATAATGTTCTGACTTGTCTGTGAATTTCTTCATATTTGACAGAATTATTTTTGTTGAGTCGTCTTGTTTCCATGAGGTGTAAAATTTCTTCAGTCATCCATTTCTTACGACCCACCTTCTTTAATTTTGGAATAGTTGTTTCTGCAGCTACATTGATTGAATTCTTTAACGTTTCCCATTGATAATCCACATTCTGGAATAGGATCTCTAGATCAGACAAAATTTCAAATCTGTTCTGTACTTCTATGTTGAATTTGTTTTGTATTTCCTTGTCATTTCTCAATGTACACAAATCATATTTAGTGTTTCCTGTTATATACTTGACTTTCTTCAACTTTATCCTCAATGTTCCTGTGAGTAATCTGTGGTCACTATAACAATCAGCACTGGGAACTGTTTTTGCTATTGTTAATGCGTTTCTAAATCTTCTGCTAATCAGAATGTAGTCAATCTGGTTTCTAATCCTGCTATCAGGGCTCCTCCATGTCCATAATCCTCTAGGGTGTTGTTTGAACCAGGTGTTTCCTACAATCATTTCCTGTTCTTTTGCCCACTCTACGAGTCTGTATCCTCTTTCATTTCTCTCTCCTAAACCATAGTTTCCTATTGTGTATCTATCTCCTTGATTTCCTACTTTTGCATTGAAGTCCCCTATTATGATGTTTATTTCTGAAGTTTTACATTTCTTTAAGGCAGACTCTATGTCATTATAAAATTCTTCTACACTATCTTCACTGGATTCTCCTGTTGGGGCATATACTTGAATAATATTTATGCTAAAAGGTCTGCCACTTAATTTAACTAGTAGAACTCTGTCCGACACGGCCCAATATCCTTGAATAGATTTTGATGTTTTCCGGTCCAGAATAATTGCCACTCCCCTATGACGATCTTAACCTCCAGAACAAATAATCTTGAAATCTTCCTCTATCTTGATGCCTGCTCCTGCCCAACTCGTTTCGCACATACCTAAAATATTAATTTTTTCCCTTTCAATTTCTTGTTTTATGTTCTCTAATTTTCCGTCGTTGTTTAACGTCCTAACGTTCCAAGTTGCTAATTTTAACGTCTCTGTCCTTGTCTTGCGATGATCGGTCTTTTAATATATATATATGTATATATGTAGTGTATTTCTGATACTTTCCAATAATAATCACATGCATATGTACAGTATATATGTGATTATCATCAACATGTGCAATGCCGATAAGCGTGGGCGATCATGTTTCGCCATCTCACTCAATCACCAGAGTTTTGGACCTGCTCAGTGTTCTTGTCTCGACCATGCCATGTGGCCAAGCGATCTATGTATTTACTTATCTGCTTTCCCTTGTTCACTTCCCCTCGATCTTGCCAGTTGTTACCAAGTGATCAAATTTATTTCTTCACATCACGTGACAAAATAATCGACTGTCTACTTCTAATTTCTCTAATCAGTTTACGATTTTCATTTGTTTCTTGTAGGACTTCGTCATTGGCTTTTCTATCTGTCCATGGTATTCTTTGCATTTTCCTCAGAAACCACATTTCCACAGTCATCAGATGATGTTCAGTATGTTTGCTCATTGTTCACGCTCCGCATCCATACAAAAGCACGGGTTCTATGTAGCGCCTCAACACACTTTTTCTCGTTGCAAATCACATCCTTTTATTGGTCAGCATGTTTCCTGTTTTGCAAAAGGCTACCTTCGCCAAGGTGATTCTACCTTCGCCAAAGTGATAATCTATTCAAGGCATGTCCCATCAGATGCTATGACTGTTCCGCGATAATTGTACCGATTTACCTGTTTAAGAATATCCCCATCTACTTGATATATCATTGAAGTATTTTCCTCTTCCTAGTAACGACCATAATCCGTGTCTTCTTACAACTTAATTATAACCCAAGTTGTTCACTGTGTGCAACAACCACATCTACTAAATGTTACAGATCCTGCTCATTGTTTGCAATCAATACTGTATCATCCTCATATCTAATGTTAATAACGTGTCGTCCTCCAGTGATGATTCATTTCATATCTTCTACATTTCCGAAAATATTTTCATTGTACAGGGTGTCACGAAATGGCTGGAAGGCGTCGCTCCTAATGGATCAAACGACAGAAACAGTGTGGTGAGAGGTTGACGCTCCTGAATTTTCAAAGAACAGAGATCGTCACTTTAAACACTAGTCGAACTCTTTAAAGACGAGACTCGTGATCCCGGGAAAACTAGTCGAGATCAAAGGATAATCAGCGATGTCCAGAAAGATCGTTTATTTCAAAGGAGGCGGATGTCCGATAAAAAAAGGTCGGATCTCTGTGAAAGACGGTGGATGGAACCACGGAAGAAACGATCCCAACTAGAATTGTCTACAACAAAAGATGATTGTCGGCACGGTTTTGTACGGGGATCAACAGAAGAGAAAAAGAGCAGGGGCTGATTGGTTTAGAGCAAACAAGTGACGTAGTCCAGGCAAATTATCTGTGGACTGAAATTATCGTTTTAAAGTCAGTTGAAGGTTGCACTTAAGACCGGCTGGAGTGTGAATTTATTTCAGTGCCGAAATAGAATATATATCACAAAGTCTAGGTTGTTTGAAGACAACAAGCACTTTTCCTTTATGGGACTAGGTGGTTTACTTCTAGGCCTGAAATAGATTAAATAAGGTGATTATATATGGATGTAGATTAGAACTCTAGCATAGTGAACTTTCGTGTGCAACCGTAGTATAGAGTGTCGACAGCATTTGGCTGAAGAGTGAATTAAGCTCTGACGAGTGGGGTGTCCTTACAGTCGGTAGGATAAGTAAACTGACCGGAGAAGATAGTCTATAAGAGTAGGGGAATAAAGGATAGGTTTATGATAGGATATTCTGGTAGAGTGTCTACTGGGGTCCGTGCTTTTCCTTTGGCTTTTTTCTTTCTTTACTTTGTATAGGGTAGAGTGCTGAACTACTATGTCTTATGCAAGAGTGTAGCTCTAGGATGATATAGAGGTTACAGTCTGAATATATCCTTAGGCCTACATTCGCTTGGAATGGTTAGGAGTTGATTTTCTCTCACAGGGTGTTGTTTTCTTCGACAGGTTCCCCGCACTTGAAATTGAAAGTGGTTACCAATCTGAGCAGAAGCAATTGGTCATACTCTGGTGAAGTAATAAATGATATCAAGCTGTGAACCCTGTTTAGCAAGAAGATCAGACAATTGTTGAGTTAAAATGACCACTAAAACTGAATCACTCTAAGTGAGGTGCTCAATGAAGGTATTCAATACAACTAGATAATGATGAACAGTAATATTTACTCTACACAATAGAGAAAGGAAAAGACTATCATTAACATTTTCCATGATGATAAACCGCAGTGTATAGGCGATATATTGTTAGAACTAAAGGACCCTAAGTAACTCAATCAAGCAGTGGTGATCAGACATTAACTGATAGAAGTGATAGACACTAACACATACAATTCAGTGGAGACTATATTATTCAAAAGTTTCCAGAACAGAGTGGGAAGAAAACAAGCATCAGTAAGAAAGACACAACCCTTGGTGAGATATTTCCTGTTCTGTGAATTGTGACGTCGAATGGCTGTATCATGATGACAACTGTGATGCTGATCCTAGACTATATCCTGTCACACATTCAAGATAGATAATACCACATATATCCACACCCATACATCGCACACCCAAATTACACTTTTCTGCAATAAATGTTTTATCAATTTGTTCGAAGCCTGTGTTAGTGGGGGTATGTGCTGAAGGAACGTGAAGAGGGATATTGTCTGATAGAGAGAGAGAGAGAGAGAGAGAGAGAGAGAGAGAGAGAGAGAGAGAGAGAGAGAGAGAGGGAGAGAGAGAGAGTGAGAGAGGGAGAGAGGGAGAGATCATAAGACTTTAATTAAGGGGGTGTGTAAACAAAGGTCCAACAGCAGACATAAACTGAGAAAAGGATATTTAACAGGTGTGCTTGTTGATTCCACTTTCCGCCCAGGGACGACAAGTGACACAGGGAAACAATATCTGGAGACATTATTGCCATGATCCTATTGTAGGTCATGGAATAGTGAATTGATAGAATATAGAGCTTCACGCAATTCAGCGTGAAGATCGAGGGCTACAGATTCACGCCTTGCACGAGGTCGGCCAGGCTTATCGTAAGTGAGGGGACAGCGTCTCCTCTAGGAAATCAGTTGGGCGAGAGCCATGGTCAAGTCTGGACCTGGTTCTTTGATTCAAATAGCAGGGCCACAAATTGCGCCGCTACTAGCGTGTTGTTTGGAGTTGTGTTTGTTGAATTGTTCTGTTAAATGGTAACGTTGAGTAATTGCGCTTATAAATGAAGTGTATTTCGTGATTAGCCAATAGATTGTGAAAAACCGATCTGAGTTGCGTTCTACTTGTACACAGTATGGGTTTGCTCAGAAGTAAAGAATGGCAGTTTCACATAATCAAGTGTAATACTGAGAGGGGAACATCAGAGAGTTGCGGTACTCACATATAATGTCTAACATTTAAGATAACTGATTTATTTGGTTGTTTCGGGATTCGAGATTTATATTTTGAGCACAATCCACTACTGGCAACGCTGATCGTATTCTGGTATGAACCTAAGGCATATCCACGTCAATGTGGAAGCACTAGACTCAAGTTTCGTCAGTAGTGCATATCCTTGACCGGACCCGGAAACAAACCCCGGATCACTGGCGTGTGAAGCGGGCGTATAACTTAAGATAACGTTTACGGAGCTGGGCTCAAGAGGAAAAAGTCACATATATAATGGAAATGAATTATATCAGCTCCAAACGACACTATTGGTTGGTGTCGACGATGTCAGCTATGGGTGACTCCATTATGCTCTGTAGGACAGGACCAATGACTTCATTAACAAACACCAATATAAGACCAAGGAGTTCAGCTGCAGTATCAACAATAAGAATAATATATTATCAAGCTGAGCCCTGCCAACATCCCTGTTTCACACATCTCTTAATAGGCTGATATTGACTTACTTCATTATCAACCCTTATGACAGCTTGGTTTTTCAAATATATGTTTTTTTACAAGTCAAAGGTCTTTCCAATTAATGTGTAGATCTGCAAGCATCTTTATAATGTTGACATGTCTTACTTTATAGAAAGCTTTTGTGTAGTCAATAAAGCAAGGTATAGGTCTCTGTTTACTTCTTTAGAAAGTTTAATTAATGTTCTCAGCATATATACAGCATATACTGTACCCCTGCCTTCTACAAACCCACATTGTTCTTCTCCTATTTCGGGTTGTATCTCTTTGCATGATAATTCTTAGCAAAATCTTCGTAATGTGGCTCATTATACTAACTGTTAAATGTTGTCATACCTTCCAATAATAAACACATGTATATGCATAGTATATTTCTCATGCCATATGATAATGATCACATGGTTATCAACAGCATATTTGTGATACCTTCTGTTCTCTCAGGGAAGTGTTGTCGCGAAATTGACGTGAGAGTGTCGAGCATCAGTGTGGATATCGCGTACGGATTTTATATTTTCCAATGATAACTCTTACACCGGGAGCTTTTTTAGCGCAGTGGCAAGACCTCGCTTGCTGTCCCTGTAGTAATGGATTCGAATTCTCATGAGGAGGGTGGCGGATTTTAAAAATTGACCTAGGCTGACAGGGCGAACCAGCCTAAAACGGGAGTAGTTGTCGGATAAATAGTTGATGGCTCAACCCCAAAGAGATCAATGATCCAGAGTTCCTCTTTCTCAATGTGATCCTGCCCGTTAAAATTAATTTAGCTGTCACTGGCTCAATGATTTGAGACCATTAAATAGAGTTTTGGAGAATCAAGGAATACCTCAAGGAAAAATTGAAATTTTTACTGAGTATCCCTAATGTCCTTAGGGATGGTTCCTTGCCTCTCCTCTACCAACTAAATAATTAATCTAGGGTAATTGCTTACAACAATTTTACTGTGACAAGAGAACTCTCAAAAGAGAAAATAACCAGTAATTTTCATCATTTATTATATCTATATAAATGAAGTTGGTGCATATACATGTAATAACATACAACAATAAATGCAGTACAATTAACAGATTATTTACATATTCATCTCTAACTAATTATCTATCTCCTGGCTGTTCCACTGTATCATACATGGTCCTCAGAGTTACATCCGTTCTTAATTATATATATTGGGCCTCTTCTGCTGGCCTAATCTGTGGAAAGACTGGGTACACCCTGGTTGGTTTCCCATCCAGTTCTTGGATCTTGGTAGCATACAGTGTAGAATATTCTGGAGAGTTCTTTTATTCCCCCGGTTTTATTTAATCTTTTGGCTCACTGTGTTTCTTCCACCTATACCTAGGAAAAAGGATATTTAATACCTGTCCTGGAAGGGTGGTGAAAATTTGCAGGAAGTTGCTGTGGAATAGTATTTGGCTTCACTATCTCAGCTGCCTCACTCAGTTAAGTGGCTACTGCATTTAGTCAAGCTGCTACAACTACTTTCACAAAGTGCTGCATTCACAAAGTCAGGTCTGGATAATGACCACTACCTCATCCGAACAAAACGGCTTCACAACACGTGTCAACAGTTGACATCACCAAGAAGTAAGGTCATAGATTTGGTTGTTTCCAAATACTGGCTGCTGGATGTATGGTCATTCTTCTCTTTAGACAATTTTCTCACTTAGTCGTGGGGAGTTAAGAAGCTACCATTCCGCAGGCACATCTTGGTTTGTGACCAGTCGTTGTTTTGTTGGTACAATGAGGCCGGAAACCGATTGTAGCTGTTTATATCTCAGCTTTTTCCGTTTCGTGTTTTTACTTTCCCGTGGACCATGAGTCTGTCCTTGTAAAATATGGGATTTGGATATGAGAAAACTAAGTATTGTTGGTGGTGAACTCTGATTTTGTCGTCCTGGAAATAATTGACGCGATGTTACGTTTGTGAAAATACAATATATCACAGTAGTTATAAACAGTAAAGGCGGCCGTCGTGACATTAACCATATCACCACTAAACTGTATGGACCGCTGAGTGAACTAAGAAAGACTGTTAGATTCATACAAGAGACAACATTGCAGTTATAAACATATTTCAGGCGAACGAAAGAAGAATAAGAAAAACTAACGTGTCGACTGGGCTATAACAATATTGAGCCAGCACCATATACACGATATCTCTAAAAGCGTACAAAAAGAACGCTTTACGTTCTTAAAATGTTCTTCAGACGAACGAGATAAAAGTCCGGAAGCATTAGTTAGCGTTTGACAGACATGGAATCAGTGTTGACAATGATGAAGATTGGATGGTCGGATGCTCAGACGTTTGTTGGCTATCAAAAGGCAGCCACTTAAGGCGTTTTACTGTTTCATGTTTTTAACGCTCTTGTAGATTCCTTTGAAGATAGAGGAGCCCTTCACAAGATAATCAACAGCCGTCTTTATACACTTTGAAAAAATAAGAGCGCCCTTGAGGTTAGCCAATCAATTCGTAGAATTCAGTGAAAATGCATCATGGGGCGTCAGTGCTTGTTTTTTCGAACTCTGTTTGATTTATTTATTTTTGTGGTATTTTATAAAATAATATTATACACATTATTTATCTGTTCCAAAAATACCTCCGTGGGTTGTGGAATTTTCGCGACAGATGAGTTGGTCGACAAGTTGATCCACTGTTTCCTGTCTTTAACAACACGTATATATACAGAGAAAAAAAAAGGTGGAAGGGAAAGGGGGGGGGGGTGGTATCGAAGAGTATTATTATTAGAAAATAATTGTTAGTCTTCCGCCAATTCGCCACTTGTGTGCAACTGTACGTGAGAGCATACTTTTCGACAAAGAAACCTTATAAATAAAATGCCAGGTCTTGGCAGATATGACTGAGCTACTGTATGATTTTAAACGGTACTACCTGCTTTCTGTTAGTGCCGAATGTTGGGTGGCGCTCACCAATCGACACCCCAAATTGTGCCAAAGGTCTTCGGGCGGAGGAGCGCAACTGGAAGGGTACAAGCGTTATCCTGCTGCGAGGAAATGCAACCTAAAGACTACTAAACGTTAAGGCAGGACACCAGCCCTAAGCTTTGGTTGGCAACTAGTCTAGGATCGAAACTCCGACAGGCGGACAGTTAGAACTTTTCTTTGCTGATATGGCAGCTTCCGTAGCTTGCTTTGTTCCAGATATATTGTTGATACCTTTCATATGGTGTAAACTAGACAGGCCGAGAGAGGGATCATGCTGCATGGGCAACACATGGTCTCTATAATTCAACCCAGGCTCTGTGATATGTAGAAGTATAACTCCATACCTGGCCTTTCCAACATGGGCTGCAGTCTTTTATGTCTTGTGCGTGCGTGCGTGCGTGCGTGCGTGTGTGTGTGTGTGTGTGTGTGTGTGTGTGTGTGTGTGTGTGTCACACAATATAACAAACTATCGCCTGTCAAGACGTCAAAGTTCCAGTAAGTTTTTATGAGTAATATGGCCAAACAAGGCACGCTATCAACATTTCATTACTGACAAGACTGTTTCTCCATAGGCTGCTTATGTAATATATCGTTCTATAAGAGAAATATATCAATATTACATCCATAGATACACAAGAGACCTACCACATAATATATAATTCACCACGACTATTTATCTTGTTGACATATAAGCAATTGCCGATTTGGTGATTGTTGTAGTAGTTAACTGGCTCTGAACCCTCTGGAAAACTGCGTTTTATCTCTAAAGCCAGATGTATGATCTTTCAGGTCGTTTAGATATGCGGTGACCGCCTCTATCCAGAGAAGAGCGGGTGCTAATCACGGTATAGATTTTTACGCACATTAAGTCAGTAAGAAAATCATAAAATAATATGTAAACAACCGTAGGAGATGCAAAATTAAATACCCGTTATAACTCTGCGAATAGTGATTTATACCATCACTAGATGACCCTGCCCGGCTTCGCCCAGACCCTGGTGGGGAGCATCTCATTTAATTCATATAAGTAGTCATATAAGTTCTCGTTCCCGTTACCGACTAACTGTCTGTCTGTCTGTCTGTCTGTCTCTCTGTCTGTCTGTCTGACCCGGCCCGGCATTGCCCAGCTCCTGGTGTGGAGCATCTCATTTAATTCATATAAGTAGTCATATAAGTTCCCGTTCCCGACTGTCTATCTGTCTGTCTATCTGTCTGCCTGACCCTGCCCGGCTTCGCCCAGTCCCTGGTGGGGAGCATCTCATTTAATTCAAATAAGTAGTCATATAAGTTCCCGTTCCCGTTACCGACTATCTGTCTGTCTGTCTGTCTGTCTGTCTGTCTGACCCGGCCCGGCATCGCCCAGCTCCTGGTGTGAAGCATCTCATTTAATTTATATAAGTAGTCATATAAGTTCCTGTTCCCGACTGTCTATCTGTCTGTCTGTCTGTCTGTCTATCTGTCTGCCTGACCCTGTCCGGCTTCGTCCAATCCCTGGTGGGGAGCATCTCATTTAATTCAAATAAGTAGTCATATAAGTTCCCGTTCCCGTTACCGACTATCTGTCTGTCTGTCTGTCTGTCTGTCTGTCTGTCTGTCTGTCTGTCTGTCTGTCTGTCTGACCCGGCCCGGCATCGCCCAGCTCCTGGTGTGAAGCATCTCATTTAATTTATATAAGTAGTCATATAAGTTCCTGTTCCCGACTGTCTATCTGTCTGTCTGTCTGTCTGTCTATCTGTCTGCCTGACCCTGTCCGGCTTCGCCCAGTCCCTGGTGGGGAGCATCTCATTTAATTCATATAAGTAGTCATATAAGTTCTCATTAAATTCATACAACAAAAAAAGTAACTTAAAAGAATGTCCTTCCACACACCATCCATTATTTTTAATGAAAACTCTTTCTAAATACCTGCATGACTACAGTAACTTCTTATACATACATACATACATACATACATACATACATACATACATACATACATACATACATACATACATACATACATACATACATACATACATACATACATACATACATACATACATACATACATACATACATACATACATACATACATACATACATACATACATACATACATACATACATACATACATACATACATACATACATACATACATACATACATACATACATACATACATACATACATACATACATACATACATACATACATACATACATACATACATACATACATACATACATACATACATACATACATACATACATACATACATACATACATACATACATACATACATACATACATACATACATACATACATACATACATACATACTACATACATACATACATACATACATACATACATACATACATACATACATACATACATACATACATACATACATACATACATACATACATACATACATACATACATACATACATACATACATACATACATACATACATACATACATACATACATACATACATACATACATACATACATACATACATACATACATACATACATACATACATACATACATACATACATACATACATACATACATACATACATACATACATACATACATACATACATACATACATACATACATACATACATACATACATACATACATACATACATACATACATACATACATACATACATACATACATACATACATACATACATACATACATACATACATACATACATACATACATACATACATACATACATACATACATACATACATACATACATACATACATACATACATACATACATACATACATACATACATACATACATACATACATACATACATACATACATACATACATACATACATACATACATACATACATACATACATACATACATACATACATACATACATACATACATACATACATACATACATACATACATACATACATACATACATACATACATACATACATACATACATACATACATACATACATACATACATACATACATACATACATACATACATACATACATACATACATACATACATACATACATACATACATACATACATACATACATACATACATACATACATACATACATACATACATACATACATACATACATACATACATACATACATACATACATACATACATACATACATACATACATACATACATACATACATACATACATACATACATACATACATACATACATACATACATACATACATACATACATACATACATACATACATACATACATACATACATACATACATACATACATACATACATACATACATACATACATACATACATACATACATACATACATACATACATACATACATACATACATACATACATACATACATACATACATACATACATACATACATACATACATACATACATACATACATACATACATACATACATACATACATACATACATACATACATACATACATACATACATACATACATACATACATACATACATACATACATACATACATACATACATACATACATACATACATACATACATACATACATACATACATACATACATACATACATACATACATACATACATACATACATACATACATACATACATACATACATACATACATACATACATACATACATACATACATACATACATACATACATACATACATACATACATACATACATACATACATACATACATACATACATACATACATACATACATACATACATACATACATACATACATACATACATACATACATACATACATACATACATACATACATACATACATACATACATACATACATACATACATACATACATACATACATACATACATACATACATACATACATACATACATACATACATACATACATACATACATACATACATACTACATACATACATACATACATACATACATACATACATACATACATACATACATACATACATACATACATACATACATACATACATACATACATACATACATACATACATACATACATACATACATACATACATACATACATACATACATACATACATACATACATACATACATACATACATACATACATACATACATACATACATACATACATACATACATACATACATACATACATACATACATACATACATACATACATACATACATACATACATACATACATACATACATACATACATACATACATACATACATACAGACATACAGACATACAGACATACAGACATACAGACATACAGACATACAGACATACAGACATACAGACATACAGACATACAGACATACAGACATACAGACATACAGACATACAGACATACAGACATACAGACATACAGACATACAGACATACAGACATACAGACAGACAGACAGACAGACAGACATACAGACATACAGACATACAGACATACAGACATACAGACATACAGACAGACAGACATACAGACAGACAGACATACAGACATACAGACAGACAGACAGACAGACAGACAGACAGACAGACATACAGACATACAGACAGACAGACAGACAGACAGACAGACATACAGACAGACAGACAGACAGACAGACAGACAGACAGACAGACAGACAGACAGACAGACAGACAGACAGACAGACAGACAGACAGACAGACAGACAGACAGACAGACAGACAGACAGACAGACAGACAGACAGACAGACAGACAGACAGACAGACAGACAGACAGACAGACAGACAGACAGACAGACAGACAGACAGACAGACAGACAGACAGACAGACAGACAGACAGACAGACAGACAGACAGACAGACAGACAGACAGACAGACAGACAGACAGACAGACAGACAGACAGACAGACAGACAGACAGACAGACAGACAGACAGACAGACAGACAGACAGACAGACAGACAGACAGACAGACAGACAGACAGACAGACAGACAGACAGACAGACAGACAGACAGACAGACAGACAGACAGACAGACAGACAGACAGACAGACAGACAGACAGACAGACAGACAGACAGACAGACAGACAGACAGACAGACAGACAGACAGACAGACAGACAGACAGACAGACAGACAGACAGACAGACAGACAGACAGACAGACAGACAGACAGACAGACAGACAGACAGACAGACAGACAGACAGACAGACAGACAGACAGACAGACAGACAGACAGACAGACAGACAGACAGACAGACAGACAGACAGACAGACAGACAGACAGACAGACAGACAGACAGACAGACAGACAGACAGACAGACAGACAGACAGACAGACAGACAGACAGACAGACAGACAGACAGACAGACAGACAGACAGACAGACAGACAGACAGACAGACAGACAGACAGACAGACAGACAGACAGACAGACAGACAGACAGACAGACAGACAGACAGACAGACAGACAGACAGACAGACAGACAGACAGACAGACAGACAGACAGACAGACAGACAGACAGACAGACAGACAGACAGACAGACAGACAGACAGACAGACAGACAGACAGACAGACAGACAGACAGACAGACAGACAGACAGACAGACAGACAGAGATTGCAATTTATATATACCATCATATGATCCAATATAATCCAATTTTGAGAAAACAGTCGTGTTTTAGATCGGTTATAATTAGAGCCCTTACGATGTATCTACTTCTGCTGCGAAGATAGGATTTCGCTTCTGGAGTCAGTGTTTTCTGTCTGTTGCCCCAGTAGAGATCTCTGAGCACGGTTTGGTAAGGGTTCGCTTTCAACTGTTGACGTTTGCTATGGGATGGAAACAATGACCACCCATTTCTCCCTGCATTCAGGCCTTCAGTATTCATAACACTTCACATACCCACAGCAAGTTCCTGGTAGGGACTTGTGTTTTTAAAGCCAACTTCGAATCTCACGTTCAACTTCTTCGCTCTCGAGAAATTGTTTGCCACCTAGGTGACTACTTGGAGAACCAAAGAGAGAGAAATCGCGTGGGGCTTGGTCGGGGCTATAAGCCGTATGTTCGAGAAGAATCTATTCTAACTGAGCAATTTTTCTCCCTGGTCAAGGAAGCCGTAGGGGTCTGGCATTGTCGCGAAGGAGCAGTACCCCTGTAAATAAACATACCAGAGTGTTTTCCCCCAACAGCTGCACCAGGTGGTACAAGAATATTGTAGTTCCGGAAGAAAACAAATACTGACAATCTTTAAGACCTGAATATCGAAAAAAAAAAAATAATTGCCCATAAAGAGAATCGTGTTTCGGAAGCTGAAATACTTTGTCTATATTAAATGTTATCAATCAATCAATCAATCATGTGCCATGCCGGAAAGCGTGGGCGGTCATGACTCGCCATTTCACTCGATCACCAGAGTCGTGGATCAGCTCAGTGTTCCTGTCTCGTCCATGCCACGTGGCCAAGCCATCCAGGTATTTTCCTCTCGGTCTTCCTCTTGGTCTGTTCCCCTCGATCTTGCCAGATGTCAATAAGTTCTCCAATCCATTTCTTCTCATAAGATGTCCAAAAAATTTTGACTGTTTTCGTCTAATTTCTCTAATCAGTCTACGATTAAATGTTATAGAGGTTTGGAAAGAAGGGTTCAAAGAAGAAAATACATGGGATGACGTCAAAGTGGCGTGGAAAGAGCATTGAAGGAAGGCGTGAATACTGGAAGAGGAGGCAGGGGTCCATCAGCACGAAGATGGCAGAAACCCCGGTCATGAGGGTGCGTGAGGCAAGAGAAATGGCAAGGGCTGTAGAAACATTCTGACAAGCCGGGAATATAACGACAATCTGTAAAGTGCATGTTATATGATGGCGATGATAATGATGTTGATGAAAACTGAGCTACAGTTCTATTGCACCTTTCAGTTTAATAATATTTACCCTGTGTGCCGTCTGAAACCGTTCCTCTATCACGAGATGCGACCTGACAACGAGGTTAATATTAATTACCTGCTGATTACAGATGATTACTAGCTGCATACCTAAGCAGGGTACCCTCAGGTCTCCTGTCAGAGTATACGTGGCTCCTCGTTAGAGTTTCCCTGGTTGAAATTACTGTACTAGTCATTTTTTGTTAACGAACTGAAGTCGCGTCATAGGTCGCCATCACGTACATCATTCACTATACGTGCATAATTGTATGTCTACAATATACGTCTATGTTAATTACACGTTCAGGCGGCACTGAGAGGAAGAGACCGGAGCACTTTTGGAGGAATCCACGTGCACGGAAAATAATCATTTACACAGCCACCATCTACTTACCGTTTTACAGCCTTGCT
>JACEFZ010015660.1:75000-137500 GCA_014155875.1 Cepaea nemoralis | reverse complement strand
AACTGTCATAATGTTACTCTTTCAATGAATTAGATCACATTACAATGTAATAGGGTGAGTTGTTCTGTACTTTCCTCCCAGCACCATTCACACGAAATCCTGAACATGATTCAATATTCCTTCTGGGTCTACGCCGAACCAGTGCTGAAAAAATAACAATGGTTCAGCAGGGGGTGGAACAAGGACCACTGTTTAGCTATAAATGTACAATATAGGCCATGTTATCAGGGCGGAAACCTAACTTAGAAGTGCACGAGCCTGACCCAACATGTCAAGCAGCAACAGTGAAGAAAACGCACAGAAATTAGGAAGCGAAAAACGCAACTCTGTTTCCACAAGCAGTTGCAGAAAAGACATTTAACAAGGATCCCAATTATAACACGCCGACAGACTGACAGTTGAACGGGGGATGAACACTTTTGTCTACATATTGGACTGGATTGGGTTAGGTGTAACCGGGTCTGTTAGAAATATGAAGCTTATGTCAGTTTGTATGTAATCAATCATACCTGTAGATCTTCTAATAGATTAGTTATATTATAAAGTAAAAGTTGTTTCATGTAAAGGTGCCTTATCATGTTTTAACTGATTCAGTGCCAAATAAAAAAATAGGTTTCTAACAAACATGGTACACAATCGAATTAACAAGTTTTATCATGTAAATTTCCGTTCACCGGGCATTAAAATTGTGGAAGATATAAGAGGCGTTCATTTGAAATCCTTTTATGCCGCACCGCGCGTAATTGCCGTACGTTGAACATGATTATGTCATAGTCATGTGATAAGTACTGACCAATGAATAAAAGAGCAAGTGCTTATCGTCCCATGATGCATAGGTTCTGTTTCTGACCGTTGAGAAAATGGCCGGGTTGATCCAAAATCCGTCCAAAGAAGCTCAAAGAGCGGTGATTCAGTTTCTTTCATTTGAAGGATGTCGACCAGTGGACATTCATCGAAGAATGCAGGCAGCGTACGGTAACAAATGTGTGTCGAAGACAACAGTGACAGACTGGGCACGAATGTTTCGGAAAGGACGTCAGTTCACGACAGATCTTCGACGGCCGGGTCAAGCGCATATTGTTGCAACAGAAAAAAAAAAAACCATCGCCAAAATTGATGCAGCAGTACAGATGAACCGTTGTCGAAGCATACGTTCGCTAGCGAAAGAATTTGATGTGTCAGTTGGGACAATTCAAAAGGTCGTTCGTAAGAAACTGCAATATCGGAAGGTGTGTTCACAGTGGGTACCACGGATGTTGACCGACCACCAAAAAGAGGAACGCATGGGATGGTGTTTGAACCACTTGCTGCGTTACAGAGTGGAGGGTGATGCATTTCTCTTCCGCATAGTGGCAGGCGATGAATCATGGTGTCACCACTTTGAGCCGAGCAGCAAAAGAGAGAGCATGCAATGGAAGCATGCTGGATCACCAAAAGCCAAACAATTCAAGTTACAGGTTTCCGCTGGTAAGGTTATGCTGAGCGCATTTTTTGACCATGAAGGGCTATTGTTGGCCGACTTTAAAGAACCTGGTGTCAACATCAACTCTACCCACTACTTGCAAACACTAGACAAGCTGCAAAAAGCCATCAAGAATAAACGACCCGGCATGCTTTCTCGCGGTGTGATTTTGTTGCACGATAATGCTCGTCCGCATGTCGCAAAGATTGTGCAGGAAGCATTAGCAAGGAAGAAGTGGGAAATTCTGCAACATCCAGCCTATAGTCCTGATTTGTCACCATGTGATTTTAATTTGTTCGGACCTCTAAAAAAGCTCTCATGGGGCAACGAATTCACACAGATGCAGACGTAATGAACGCGGTAAACACTTGGTTCAGTGAGCAACCACAATCCTTTTTTGCGGACGGCATTCGCCGCCTACCTAAGCAATGGGATGCTTGCCTGAATGCCTACGGCGACTTCTTCTGACCAACCCATGGTGCATAATTCATTCAAAATAAATGCTTTGTTTAATTCTACCACACCTGTTAATGTTTCTTTCATGCTTTTGAAATAAAGCCATTGGAACGGGTTTCAAATGAACGCCCCTAATACTATAAGGGATACAGGTATGAAGATAGAACAAGAAAACAATTTAATATACTATAAGGGAGCCATGTATATGAGATAGACAAAGAATTAGGGTCCTATAAAGGGGAAACGTGTGAAGACAGACAAAGGGAGACATGTATGGAAATTGACAAAGAATTCATATACTATAAGGGAAAAATGTATGAAGATAGACAAAGAATTCAGATACTATAAGGGAGACATGTATGTAGATAGACACATATTTCAGATACTATAAGGGAGAAATGTATGAGGACGGACAAAAAATTCAGATGCCAAAATGGAGACAAGTATGAGATAGACACATACTCCAGATACTATAAGTGAAAGTGAAGAACGAGAGAAAAATCAAAACCTGTTTTTGAAGAAGTACTACCAGGAATACAGCCTGAAGGAAAGGAAGTCACCAGACTATGACGACAAACCAGCGGAACTAATGCAGACAGGGAGATTAGACAGTGTCTTTAATATCGTGTAATAAATGTTTAAATCAGGAGCAGGGCTGTTTGGCCAAAAGCATGGAAGAGAATAATTTATATTCTGAAAAAGATAATTGTGCGCCAACTATAATATACTGGCACTGAAATAAGGCATAACGTTGGTTTCTTGTCTTTTATAGGGCGTCGCAATCAATCCCAACATTAGTCCTGGTTGTTAGTGGTTTACTAGGAAATGCTTACATTCACTAGTTCGCAATTGCGTTCTGAACTATCGACGTCTATACCACTGAAGCAACTGATTTCGAACCCTCGATTCCGCATGATGGGGAATTGTGAACCATGCTCACTGCCCTTAATCAATAACATCAGCAAATAAGTCATAACGGAAAAAAAAAATTATTTTTAGAATTAACATGAAGAGGGTTGAACGCAAGTTAGAATATGAATTACAAACAGTACAGACAGGCTTCGGACAGGACAAATTCAACAGACCATGTCTTTAATATAAGAACCGTCAATCAATGAGGTGTCTCTTGGCACAGTCCAACAGTAATCAACAAGCACTGAAGAGCTCCAACTGCCTTGAGACCTTGTCTCCATAGCAGCAATATCCTAGTGAAATCGTTCACCATGCTCATCACTGACAGCTCCATAATTTGACATTAATAAATCCAGATGAGAATCCAGAAAATGAATTTTCGAAGACTTGTCGCAGTCATGACTCTTATACTTTAGAAGGAGATTTTCTACAATTTCGTTGTAATTATCAGATCTGTTGCTTCAAAAAGTAATTTCCCACCACTGCTTAAATGCTAGCCATGCTGCTTTTTCCGTCCCATGCAACACCCAAAGAAACTCGTTATCATGAAGACGATTTTCGAATTTGCTGACCAACAAATACTCCCTCTCTTATTTTAGCTTCACTCAGTCTTAGAAATTTTCTATTTGAAAGCCTCATTTGTTTTCTCTATTGCCTTGACAAAGTTGTTCATAAGACCCAAGGCAACAGAGTCTTGCTGGCGTCGACAAGTGCTGCGTTATCAACGTTCTTACTGCCAGGCTGCAATCCCTGCCTTATTGGTCAATGTCTTCTGATATAATGGTCAATTCGTGCACGGCAATCCCACTCACAGAGAAAGCAACAGTACTGGGTGTATCCACCCTGTAGTCCAAGCACAAAAGCGACCACTGCAAAGTCACAGCAACAGTTGCGTCATATGCTTGTATATAAATTAACCGTAATTAAATAAACTTGTAGCATATATCTTGAAAACGTGAGCCCATCAACATTTTTAATGTATTTTCGTTTTCAGCACACCAAAGGTTTTTTTTATTGTTTTCGCAAATCCTTTACAGATCCTTTTTTGTGTGTGCTGTCAACATCATCATCTTTCAGCTGATTGTTGATTTCTTGGCAAGATTACGCTCAGTAGTTTGCCATTGCTTTCTGAGCGGCCGGCTCACTTATCCCGTAAGTTACCAACGCGGCGAGAACCGCTTCCAATTCTCGCGCGCTGCGTTTCCCTACGTGGATAAACGGGATTACGGAGAAAGTCGTTTAACGCCTAGGCCAGGGAGTCCGGGACACCAACATTAGTTAAGATAAAATATTATATCCGGTACATTTTGGTTGTTGACTAGAGTTATGGGCCATATATATTCCATCGGGTGTATTGCGGATATGGTGTTAGCCTAAAATGTTTATAGATTTATTTATGACGGGGAATTTTGAAACACGTTCATTGCCCTTAAGCCATAGCGTCGGCAAATAAGTCATAACGGGGAAACAAATCTATTCAGAACCAAAATGAAGAGGACTGGATGAAAGCTAGAATATGAATTACAAAAAAAGTACAGGCAGATTTCGGACAGGAAAATTTTTTGACTAGTCTATAATTAGTGCAAAAAACTTTTAAAAACGCATATATACAGTTGATACGTCATCAAATCAATCCGGGCCGGGCGGTTAGAACAGAAAATCCAGCGAGTCAAAAGATGCAGTAAAGATCAAAACCTTGTCCCCCCAACATAAAACAAATAATGTCCACAGACAAACATTTATGTTAACCAAAGATTGCAGTCAATGATTAAGACATTGAAAATATCACAAATGTTTGAATACCTTGGTACCAACAGTAACACCAAAGAGGACAGGTGAAAAGAAGTCAGAAGGACGCTAGCTAAAACAAGGCAGAGGTTGAACAACATTAAGGATTGACGACACAGCACCAATGTACTACTACAGGAAGTGTGATTTCTGCATCATCTTTGTGGCAACATAAGAATATTGAGTCAAGGAACATTTCAGAAACATTAATAAATAAAATTGAGGCTATTGAACTGCTAAGAGGACAACCGAGAAGAACATGGGTTGAAGACATCAAAGACATTGTACAATCACAGGAAATGACACTATCCAATGCCACTCATCAGGCGCTGGAGCACCAACTATGTCTCCCAATGGCTCTTGACGGCAAAAGTGGAAGTAGATGATGATGATGATGATGAAATGCTCAATCAGTCAGGTGCCGTCTTCACAATGAATATTGGCTGCAATGGATCTCTAGCATTGTCTGCCTCTCGCCTTAATTTTACAATCTGTGAGACTGCTGTTCGTATATCTCTTAATATGATCTTCACACGCGTATTGTTGTCTATATCTTGCTCGCATACCTTCAACATTACCCTCCAGTATGGTTTTTATAAGCGTGTTAATGTCTTGTAATGTGGACGAAATATTTAACTTGCATCTTTTTTTTTATTTCTTTCATCAACTCTCTTTTCATTTTAAGTTTTTTTCTAGGACATTTATACTTGACTTGTTTTTGTTTCCACTAAATACAACATATACTTCTATATATTCACATTTGCTAACCCCCCAGAACCCCACTTCCCCCCCCCCCCCCCAAAAAAAAAAAATGAACAAAAAAACCTGCACCAAGTCGAAGGAACATACACCTACAGATGTGAATAGCGAAGAAAGCTGGTGCATGAACAACATCGGGTCTCGGAAACTGGGATACTCTAACGACAATAACATTTAAGGCAGTTGAGAAGAAATTGTAATGGAATGTATAACTTATGAGAAAGAGACAGCGGTCTACAAATACGATGGTGGACAGAGGACATTAAAGACATCCCTGGCATGAAAGTGCATGTGCCAGAGAACTAATATGGGAGACAGAGTCTTTCCATCTGGTTGTGACGGCGGCCGCCTTTCGCAAAAAGACTTGATATCTGTTGATCTGCCTCTGTGTGTGTGTGTGTGTGTGTGTGTGTGTGTTTGTGTGTGGGTGTGTGTGTGTTTGTGTGGGTTTGTGTATGTGTCAGTCTGGGTGTCAGTCTATGTGTCTGTCTGTTCGTGTGTCTACCTACCAACTTACCTAACTACCCACCTAACAACGTAACTAATTACATAAGTACCTACCTACAAAATTACCGACCGAACTATCTACTTAACTATCTACCTACTTACCCGCCGGATCCGTCCGCATGTCTGTTTGTCCGCCCGTCTATTTACCCGTCTAACGTCCTATCTGTCTATATCGATGTCTAATTGAGTGCGCATTTGCGTATATCTGTCTGTCTGTCCACCCATCCGTCTAGTCGTCTGTCTGTCTCTCAAAGTTAATCTCGCCACAGCTCGATAACCCCGTAGCATCGGCGGAGTTCCAAAAGTGTGCATGCCAGATTCACACCTGCTGTACATATCCTGGGTAGTGGCCAATTCGGCCTTTTCTTTTCTCTTTCGTGTCAACTATCGTACAACATGCACAATGCTCCCCTGAACTCTTCGCCTCTATCAGAAAAGGCTGGAGGTCTCATCTACTATTCCAGGATCACAGGAAAGTATATCACCCAATACTTTGTAAACAAAACACTTCATACCCGACACCGTGCATCGTACCAGGCATACTCGCTTGGGGCGGACGTCATCCCTCTTAGACACTCCCCCCAGATCAATAACTGGAAGATTAATCATATAATTGCATTGTTCTCCGTGTATTTTCAATTGCGATTGTTAATTGTTACTAACCTATTCAGTGTAACATTATATTTTTCTGATTCCCCAGTCATCACCCTTTTCTATCCCTCCACCTATAACACCGGGACACATTAAAGCGAAAGGAAAGTATTTGCCGCTGCTAACACAGCGCATCTAGTTTTTGTATTTATGTCCCATCTGACCTTATCTCTGACAAACAACTCCTCCTCCTCCTTCTCCTCCTCCTCCTCCTTACACCACTACCTTTTAAAGCATCCGACGCCAACTATATCTAAATTACCGGCAGTTGGCAAAATCGTTTGTCGGCTGCGATCGCAGTGCTTAAACTAAAAAGTGGGGTTACTGTTCGGACACGGAGCGGGAGACGGTAATTGTTGCCCGGGCGCATTGCATAGATCCGACAATCCCCAACAACAGCGCGGTGCAGGCGAAGGCCAGAGTCACGTCGCCGAACGTTGCCAAACATTCGTCGCTGGCTGTAACCGCCAAAGCAAAACTGCGTGGCCGCTCCCATGCGAAGCTCGTATTTTGACACCAACGGAAACAAAACCAGGAATAACCTCGTATCGAAATTCAAAGAGCAGCATTTTGCTCACAGCATCCTTACCTTAGTGATATGCTTTATAGAGAACATTTTAAACAGAGGAACTGATTCAAAAGTGTATGACGAATATATGGGATATGCTGATTTCAGAGAGTGCACTTTGACTAATAGACAAACTGATCCTAGATAGTAACAGTTCCGTAACTGTTTACAGCGGGGCGTATTGTTACGCGGCTATATAGCACTGGTTCAGGAACCGATGTGGTTAACTGGTTACCTCTCTGACTAGTTGGAAGCATTGTTCCTACAGAGTGGATTATATTCCTTCCAGAACCGACCCTACAGGAAACGCGTCAGGTAAGTTAATGACTTTTCAATAACGGTTTAATTTCTGTTACTCGTCTCAGGGAACGTAAAGGTAATCACTTAGCACAACTTGCTGGAAGAATGTTTAACTGAAATGTTAAGTATTTCGTATATACGAGGCTGCTGTATTGGTTAAGAGGTAAGTTAACTATTTCTGATAGTGATAGGTCATTCAGTTAGCAAGACAACTCAACGCAGTCCGTTTGTGTCAGTTTTAATGCGTGGTTAGAAAAAAATCGGCAAACCCACACCTAGTGTGAAGTGCTAGAGATGGCAAACATGCCATGCCAATGCATTTAGCATAATGTTGGTTGATCAGTTCCCTTCCTCCGTTTTTCCCTTCTGAATTAAGGGCACGACAAGCACCCATGTTTGTTATTCAAAGCATTGAATGGAAGGGATGCCGTGATCGAGTTTGAAACCGGTTGACAAACTACAAAGGGTGTCACCCAGACTAGACTCCCGCATTACTGCTATATGACAATAATAACACGTTATCACGGTTATTTATACGTTTATCATCACACACACACCCACACACACACACACACACACACACACACACACATATATATATATATATATATATATATATATATATATATATATATATATATATATATATATATATATATATATCATAATAAGGACAGAAGCCAGTTGGACATAACATACGAAACCAGAGGTTGCCTTTTTTGTGTCTTAGACCCCCCAGTTAATATCATGAACCCGCAGACTTTCTTCGCAGTCTAATGCAGCCGACGGACTCCCTCAGCACTCGGCGAAGCCCCCAAACTCCACAATAGCACCCAGAGAAACGCACAGACCCCAATAGCACCCATAAAAACGCACAGACCCTAATAACACCCAGAGAAGTGCAAAGACCGCCATGACACCCAAAGAAGCTCACAGACCGCCATGACACTTAGAGATGCGCACATATCCCTATAGAAATAATATAAACACACATACCCCCATAGCACTCCGTGAGTCGCACAGACCTCGATCGCACTCATAGAAACATACAACCCCCAGAGAAGTGCACATACTTTCATAGCACCAGAGGAACGCCCAGATCCACCTGTCAGGTTGTGAAGTCCACAGACTTCCATGAAACAACTGGGACAGTCCACGGACTCCATTGTCGGCCTTAAAAAGTCAACAGATCATCACGAAAATCTAGGAAAGTCGTCACTCTCCATCTCACAATATTACTTTAAAGGGCATACAATAACGTTTAAAAGTTAGTTGCAATGTCCCTTACAAGACGTTGCAGACAACCCCATAACTTATTTGATGTTTATGATATACTAGGCAAATTTACGTTCAGTAAATTGCCATTGCTTTATGAACGACAGATGCCTTACACCAGTGTTTCCCAACATTTTTTGTGCTATGCCCCACCTAAGCCTTTCTAGAATTCTTAACCCCCCCCCCCCCCCTCCCCCTTCCCCAACATATGCATCATTTTTAATATTTAAGAATTGAAATGTTCACTAAAGAAACTTGAATCTTTTTTTTAAAAGAGCTCACGGTTCCCAGAGGGGCCAGAGCCGCCCCCCGCCCCCCCCCCCCCAGGTCCCGCGTCCCTATGTGTCGGTTGTGTTGGGTGGATTTTTTAAAATTTATTTTGTTTTTTTGGTTTGGCGGTTACCCCAGACAAGCTGGTTCCCCCGCCTCCCCCTTTGTTTGTGTGGACCCTTAGTCTCACTGTGAGCTATTGCCCACAGTGGTCCACCAGGCCCACATCTAAGGTGAAGATATGTGATGGGTTTTTATTTGATCATCCCGGCCCCCGACCAGACCAGGCGCACTACTGGGGGGAGAGCAGCAAATGTACACGATCCTAGCCAAAGGACCGATAGGTTGTAGGAAGAAATCACTAGGAAATTTTTGAGCAAACACAGTAAGTAAATTTTCAAAACATATAATGGAGAACTGATATTCAAGTACAAAATAATTTTAATGAAATATTTTTTCTATATTATTTTAATTATTAGTAATTATTTAAATTTAGTGAGATCCTTGCGCTTGATGCTTGCTGCAAAGCGATTTCATGTGAGGTTTCAATTTAGTTAACTTCAGTCTCAAGTCTCCCCGTTTTGTTATATCCAGCCGATTTCTTCCATTTTCAAATTGCCCCCTTAACAATCGAATTGCCCCCCCCCCCCCTGTGGGGCATGGGCCCCACGTTGGGAAACACTGCCTTACACTATCGAAATCAACGCAAGGCTGTCTGCTTTCTAATCCCTCGCAGTATTTTTGTTGTTGTTTGTTCCCTCGTTGTAAACTCACTCCAGCAACTGCTACTAGTGCACTGGCCTGATTTTTGAAAGTGGATTAGCTTTCCCTATTAGCATTGTTCCTCGCCATCAGGCGAACCCACTCCGACTTCTGAGGGACTAGTAATTTACGTCTCCAAGTCAAGGATGAGAAGTCAACATGTTAGTCCAACTGACGGGTGTAGGAGTTGAACCCGCTACCTCGGCATCAGCACACACGAAGATTAAGAGCGCGCGCTCTTATACATTCACCTCGCAGCTATTTCGATATGATCTACGACATATATGATAGGACATTATGAAACTGCGATCCACTAACCCCTAAGCCACAGACGCCAGCAGATCGGAGAGAAGGCGAAGACATTGTCACAATAATAAAACACATATTTGACAGTCAAATTTGTATATTACTTTACTAATATTCAATAGATAGTGCAGTTATGGGAATGTTATTTATATAATTATCACAATATTAAAACAAGTATAGGTTGTATTTTTAATGATTGTGGGGTTTTTGAAAATATTGCCGTTCCAAGTTTTGTTTTTACCCTCTGTGAACTCATGCGACATAAAAGGTAAATACAAAACTTGGAACGGCAATATTTTCAAAAACCCAATAGTTATCTAACTCTCTATCCCTTGTCTTGTTAACTGAGGAGAATATATAAAGTGCTCTTCCTCTCTTTCTTCTTATTATCCTTTTCTTCTCTGGCCCAATAGAAGTTAGTGTTGCGCTTCTTCGTCTTTGAGCACCTAAGTATAGGAAACTATGTCTTCCTATCCTTGATATTTCTCCTCCTGTTACAGTTATTAAAAATACACCATGTATTTGACAGTGAAATGTATATATTAATTTACTATTGTCCTGTAGATATAACAATCTTCGTAATGCTATTGGTCTAATTATTATAATATGGAAAACAAATATTTGACAATTTAATGTATACATTACTTTACTAATGTCCAACAGATAGTGCAATCTTAGGAATGTTATGTATCTAATTATCATCATAATAAAACAAGTATGTGACACTCTAATGTATATATTACTTTACTCATTTCAGTAGACAGTGCAATCATGGGAATGTGGTTTATCTAATTATCACAATATTGAAAACAAGTATGTGACAATCTAATGTATATATTACTTTAGTAATGTTCAGTAGATAGTGCAATCATGGGTATTTTATTCATCTGCAGCATAAGCACATGTAAGTGAATCACAATATTTTGTCGGAAGTCCATGTCAAGAGCACATAAAACGCCAACCAACAGCTAATAATATTGAAGAGAAGGGAGATACAAATGCGTCGTTTAATTAAGTGAATTGAATTTTAATAATGAATGAATGAATGAATGAATGAATGAATGAATGAATGAATGAATGAATGAGCGAACGATCGAACGAACGAACGAACGAACGAACGAACGAACGAATGAATGAATGAATGAATGAGCGAACGATCGAACGATCGAACGAACGAACGAACGAACGAACGAACGAATGGATGAATGAATGAATGAATGAATGAATGAATGAATGAATAGTTTAATATATTATTCGAAATATAAATATACCCTGTAGGTATGCACAAAGAAGATAAACACATGGATGTCTTAAAATTATCACGAAAGTTGAAGAAATGGAAACAGAGATGAGACGTTAAAAATTAGAAGATAGATACATAAATAAATAATTAAGAAAAAGAAGAAATATATTAAAAAATATACAACTGTATGTAGGGGGTAAAATTTAAAAAAAGATAATAAGGATACATATATTGATTGTCATATTAAATAATTAAATTTATAACGACAGTGAAATTGGGGAGTGAAGGGATAAGAGAACATGATATTAAAATGAATGAAAGTAATTAACAAATAAATGAACACTAACAGATAACAAGAAATAATGTTTCCAGAGACTGGATACCTCCGACCGTAGGAACAAAATCAACCAGTATTTAAACAACCGTGAGCATGACCTACAAAGTGTTGGCGTGCTTGGTTGTCTGCCTTTACTCCACTAGAAATCTTAAAGGCAATAATATTAATTATAAAAAAAAACAAGAAAAAGAATAAATAGAAGAAGAAGAAGAAGAAGAAGAAGAAGAAGAAGTCGAAGTCGAAGAGGAGGAGGAGGAGGGGAGGACGAGGAGGAGTAGAGGGGACGGAGGCGCAGGCGGAGGAGGAAGAAGAAGAAGAAGAAGACCGAACGAACAAACTTTATTTTCAAAGGGTTAAGAATTCTGCCTTTCATATCTCCCTTCTCTCGTAGATTATTTCATTCATAAATTACTAATGAAGCTAATCTTAGACAACAGAACAATATGCATTAAAACGCATAGAAAGTGTGCAATAATCAGTAATAAATGACTCACTAAGACTAATTTTTGACATGACAATTATATTTACATAAGGTAGTTGTAAGAGGAAGAAGAAGAAATGGTTAACTTACCTCTTAACTAATACAGCAGCCTCGTATATGAATGTTTTTTTTTTTTTTTTAGCATATCCTTTACAGGACTTAGCTGTCAACACCAGCATCTTTCAGCTGTATGTTGATCTCTTGGCAAGATTACGCTCAGTAGTTTGCCATTGCTTTCTGAGCTGCCGGCTCAGTATCCCGCAAGTCACGAGCGGGGGTCGAACCGCCTCAGCTCTCGCTCCGCTACGAGACTCTGCGTGATAAACGGGATTACAGAGAGAAAGTGTTGTAACGCCACAGCCAGAGAGACCGGCTATATGAATGTTAGGGACATGTTTATTATTCTTGCGGTCGTTTGAGATGATAATAATTTTTTTTTTATCTATTAGGGGGGAATGTAGCCTGTACTGAGATTGTGTTAAAATAGATTGCGACTGTATCTATATTGGTGATGTCTTTGATTTCTTGTGGACAATTGTTTCACAGCTGAGCGACAGTACGCTAAGTTTGTCTATCCTAAGATTAGAAACATGAAGTATCTTTAGTCGTTCGCTGTGTCTTGCGTTATATGTAAACTATGGCCAAAGGGAGTGTGGGGCAATTTGACATAGGATTTTGTGAATCCTATTTCACAATGCCCCACGCTATCTTTGGCCATTGTTTAAATATAACCAACAATATATAATCAACAAATATGCAGCCGACCAAGACGAAAAAGAAGAAGATATTTGGCATAATGGTACTTACTGTTTGAGTGTGCGTATGGACGACAGAAGTTTACTTAACTGATTCATTGCCAAAGGATACAATTTCGCCAAAAGGGGCCTCCCATTTGTAAATAAGAACGATAAATCGCCATACTAGGGATATTCTGTTTTTTTGTTTGTTGTGTCTCGTGGTATCTTCCGTAATTTCAATGCTCAATGAACGGAGATTTACAACCAAATACTTGTTTATTTAATTATGTATCATGTTTGGTAGAAACTTACTTTTTGTTTGATACTGAATCAGTTTGGCTTGCCTGTACTTATATGCGAAAAGCAGAGGACAGCTTTTGCTTCCTTAATCACGTTCACGGACCTTGGAAAGGGACCCTTGATCCATGATCCATGGTACTTACTGGTGCTATCCCGGGAACCTTAAAATTCATTAGACATTGCCACTCAGAATGGTGAAACTAAAATGTTATGATGGAATCATCAATGTAGAGCTCACGGAGAGAACTAAACATTTTCCAAGGAATCAAGAAGTGAGGAAACAACGTTGACGCTGGATCGGACACACACACACACAGAAAAAACCTGAGAACCAACAAGGCGAGCGAATTAGCGGGGAACGTACAAACACACTGAAAAGGGATGAATAGTATTAGGAGGACATGAACAGAGTTGTAGGAGATAGTAAAAGATAGGAACGCTTTGCGTGGGTACGTTGAGGGCCTGTGTCCTAATGATGGGTAAAGGGCAGACCGAGAAGAAGAAGAAGAAGAAGAAGAAGAAGAAGAAGATGAAGAAGGAGAAGAAGAAGAAGAAGAAGAAGAAGAAGAAGAAGAAGAAGAAGAAGAAGAAGAAGAAGAAGAAGAAGAAGAAGAAGAAGACATGGCCACTGTCCTTCGCTTTCACTTATTCAATCGGCTTGACAATTTAGCTTGCAAAGCGTTAAAACTAAAATAGAGCGTTGGAAAAGTCGCTTACTTTCTTCACTTCCTAATATTCAATCAATCAATCATGTGCCATGCCGGAAAGCGTGGGCGGTCAATACTCGCCATTTCACTCGATCACCAGCGTCGTGGATCAGCTCAGTATTCCTATCTCGTCCATGCCATGTGGCCAAGCCATCCAGGCACTTTCCTCTCCGTCTTCCTCTTGGTCTGTTCCCTTCGATCTTGTCAGTTGTCACTAAGTTCTCCAATCCATTTCTTCTCATAACATGTCCAAAAAATTTTGACCGTCTACGTCTAATTTCTCTAATCTTTTACGATTTTCATTTGTCTCCTGTAGTACTTGGTCATTGGTTTTTCTGTCTGTCCATGGTCATCTTTGCATTTTCCTCAGAAACCACATTTCTGCAGCCATCAGATGTTTTTCAGCTTGACTGCACATTGTCCAAGTTTCACATCCATACAAAAGAACAGGCTCTATGTATCCCCTCAACACTCTTTTTCTCGTTTGCTAATATTACTAATTTAAAATACACAAAATCAGTTTTATGGTTTTGATCAAGTGTACGCAAGTTCGCCCAAGCAATGCGTCACCAAATTGTGTTACTGAGAAACCGGGGCATATGTCTTAAGCGTAGGAAGAATCACATTTGTTACAGAAAGTTAACACTGCCACTTAAAAAGATGGAGATTTAAAGGCAAAGTCACCGATTTCATTGCACCGGGTCATACACCTATATGTTGAGAGCAATGCTTACAGTTTAGCTTGAGACTAAATATAGCGAAACCACAGCCAAGGGAACGGGCTTGGTAGAATCAGCGGGGAAAGAAGACTCTGTTGAGCTTGACTCTAGTCCGACTTTGTGAAGACACATGAAGGGTGTAGCATAGGTGGGAGCACAAGCGCAATTGAAATACCACTACTTTTATCGTTTCTTTACTTATTCAGTCATGGAGATTTGTCCGCAACAATTTTGTCCGCAACAGGTCCGGCGGACATATTCTCGCTGGTCGCGAGATCCGCACAGTGGCAGGCGGGGAGATTTGTGGTCCGGGCGCGTATACGACCCTTACCTGTGGGATTTGGCTGAACGCCTCTAAATAAAGTCCCAAAGGTTTAGAGTCTGGCCACCGCACGCCTCTTGCTCGAGGGGGCGAGGATTCGGAGGTTTGACGCTGAGCAGCCAGCGTCTGCAACCTACCTTGTTCCAGACGTATTGGTTATCCATTCCTCTGGATCAAACAAGGCAAGGCCGAGAGAGGGAACGTGTCGTTTGGACACCACATGTTCTCTGAAGCTCTGCCCAGGCATTGTGAGATGGAAATTTGGCCAAATTCCAATCCACATTCTTTGGTCTGTCAAGACTACAAGGTGCCACTCAATTCGCACAAGTCACAACAAACAGAAACCGACTAACCGCAGATTGCCATCCACTGCCTACAGTACCCTGTATTGTCAGACAAGGGGGATTTTAAGCCTGAGGAATTAAAGACGCCTGGGTAGTGCAGTCGCCGCGAACTGTGCAGGTTAGGGTTTTGTTTCCCCCCCCCCCCCCCCCGACAGAAAAAAAATCCACACCTTGCCAAGGAATCGATCCCGGTTCTGCCGAAGGAGAACACTAGCCGCACTGACCACAGGATAATGAAAAAGAAACTGCTGAGTTTGCTGGCAGGACATTCAATATTTCTAATCGGGAAAGATTTGAATTCAGTACAATCTTTCATTTGAAAGGAGAAGAACAACCGGACAAACGAGTGTCCCGAAAGCATTTTTCGGAACTGAATTATTTCATTAAAAAAAAAACTGGAACTGTCCCAGAAAACCGGGACGTCTGACAACCCTAAACTTACATAACCTTGTAAGAACCGCGTGTTAAACAAACATCAATTATGTAGACGATGTGGCTTTGTTTTCACCAGCGACAATTATTATAAAAACTATAATACACCCAGTCCACCCACTTTGTTAATATACGTTCAGAGACAAGAAACAGGGTCCATTTCACAGATACAAAGCAATGTCTCATTGAGTCTTTTGTCTGGTCCTTTCTACTTTACGCGACCCTCTCTTGTACGCATTATCATTTGGCCAATTACTTCCCGGTCTCCCGCTTAATATTGTTGTTTTATATTGTAAACAGTTTTTGCCTCATTAAATAGTACTTTCTCAGATTTTATGATGCAATTATTTTTATTGTGTTCGTCTCAGTGATAGAGCGACCACATACCACTCTTCTAGTCCCTCTGGGCATTGGGTTGAAGTCTGCTGACTAGAATATACCAGAAACCCAGAGAGGAAATATAAAACACATTGGCATAATTCCAGCCAGTTCGTGTGTACTGTGCTGGGTCATTAACCAGGGTACATCATAATGTGTGACACCTTGTACAGGGTGTTTGTAAAGTCTCATTACACTGTGTATGTAGAAGAAAGAAAAAAAATAAGAAGAGACAAACAAACGCTTTCTTCCGTTGATAACATCATTCTGTTTGGAGTACAAAGAATTACGACCTCCATTCGCTGCATATTGCTTCACGATGGACTATAGAGCACATGTTTTGATGACGTCATGTACTTCGTGTTTTTTTTTGTTTGTTTTTTTTTTCAAATTTATTTTACATAGTAAGTGTAGTGAGACTTTACAAACACCCTGTAGAAGCAAGAAGTAAACGTAATTTAATGGCACACACTACTGTGACTAGAAGAGTTAAAAATGTCTTGTTTTCGTATATGATGAAATTATGAGGTGGGGTGCCCAGTTTCCTTTCTCGCCGCCTTTATTTCCTAGAGATGTCAGACGCAAAAAAGCTGGAACGCATTTTACACGGTTGTTTGTTGATCTTTAGAGGTGTAATTCTTCACGAGATATGCTTTGACAGTGGTAGGTCGATTAGTGTTCACTACAGAATGTTTATGAGTTTCACGTGCGTAAGATTGTTTATGTTTTTTTTTTGTTTTTTGTTTAGGGAAAGTGGTGTTTATAGTTTTACCAATGAAAAACTTTATGCCTTTTACATAGTTGGTAAGTAAGTCAGTCAGTAAGTCAGTAAATAAGTCAGTATGTAAGAATTTCAGTAAGTAAATAAGTCAGTGAGTAAGCATTTCAGTAAGTTTGTAAGTCAGTAAATAATCATTTCAGTAAGTTTGTAAGTCAGTAAATAATCATTTCAGTAAGTCAGTCAGTAAGTCAGTAAGTCAGTCAGGAAGCAATAACTTAAGTAAGTAAGTAAGTTAGTCAGTAAGTAAGAATTTCAGTAAGTAAGTCAGTAATCAGTCAGGAAGTAATAATTTCAGAAAGTAAATAAGTTAGCCACTAAGTCAGCAAGTCACTCATGAAGTAATAATTTCACTAAATCAGTCGGTCTGTAAGTAAGAATTTCAGTAAGTAAGTAAGCCAGTAAGTCAACCAGGAAGTAATAATTTCACACAAATTTCTCACATGTCGGACGACTGACCCATCTGTGTAAATGACAGCATCACTGTCTAACGAATTCTCGAAAATCAACGCTTGTACTTCCGCCTCCACAGCAGCCGGATTTTCTTGTCTGAATTTTCTGTCTGGTGACTCCAGACCGTCAACAGGCTACTAGGTGCAAAAGATTAATATCATTGAAAGTAGGAACTTGGAATGTTAGAACAATGAAGAATGCAGATGGAAAATTAAAAAACATCAAAAAGAAATGGAGAGAGAGAGAGAGAGAGAAGATTAACATATTAGGAATATCGGAAACGAGATGGAAAGGAGCAGGGATAAGGACAGGAGAGGATTGTAAGATTATTTACTCTGGGGGAACAAAGAGGTGTAGCCATTATATTAGATAAGCAAACATCAAATTCTGTCAAAGGATATCGGGCTGTGTCAGACAGAGTTCTATTTGTAAAATTAAACGGAAGACCTTTTAAAAGAAATGTCATTCAAGTATATGCCCCAACAAGTGAATGCAGTGAAGAAAGTATAGAGGAATTTTATAATGGCATGGAGTCTGCTTTGAAGAACTGTAAAGAATCAGAAATAAATATCATAATGGGTGATTTCAACGCAAAAATAGGAAAGCAAAGCGATGGATGCAGTGTAGGCAACCATGGTTTGGGAGAGAGAAATGAAAGAGGATACAGACTTCGTAGAATGGGCAAAAGAACAACAAATGGTTGTAGGAAACACCTGGTTTAAACAGCATCCTAGACGATTATGGACATGGAGGAGTCCAGACAGCAGGATTAAAAACCAGATAGATTACATCCTGATTAGCAAAAGGTTTCGAAATGCGTTAACAGTCGTAAAAACAGTTCCAAATGCAGCCTGTTACAGAGATCACAGATTAATTACAGGCACATTGAGGGTAAAGTTAAAGAAAGTCAAGTATACAGCAGGAAACCCTAAATATGATTTGTGCAAATTGAAAACTGACAAAGAAATACAAGATAATTTTAACATAGAAGTAAAGAACAAATTTGATTTATTGTCTTATCTAGAGATCCTATTTCAAGATGTAGATGATCAATGGGAAATGCTGAAGAATTCAATCAGTTGTGCAGCAGAAAAATCTATTTCAAAAGTAAAGAAAGTGGGCCATAAGACATGGATGACTGAAGAAATGTTACAACTAATGGAAACAAGAAGACAGAACAATTATAATCTTGCCAAATATGAAGAAATTCACAGAAAAATCAGAACCTTATGTAAGGAGGCAAAAGAAACATGGCTTGAGAAAAATTGCAGAGAAATTGAAAAACAACACAACAGTAAAAATGCGAAACTAATGCACAAAAGAATTCAGGAGCTTACTAATCAAAGAATACGTACATCTGCAGGCTGCCTAAAGACAAAAAAATGGAAGAGTCATAATAGAAAAAGATCAAATCTTACATGTATGGTCAGATAATGGTGATCCCTGTGGTAGGCCAGGATATATTGTTGTTGGTTCCGAAGTCCAACTGCCACATCTAAAAACTACTTTCCATTGAAAGAGGACTGCAGCGATCCAACTAAGGAGGAACGGACTTATCTTGAGTTAAAGAAGCTTAAACATTAAGAAATCCAATGGTACTCTGTTGTACGCGTCCTCAAGATCAATCGCTGCAGCAAAGGTTTCAATGCCTGAGTGGAAACCTTCATGAACATCACGGGTAAAAACTGCTGCATTGGTCCAGGTTTCACTTTTGGAACGGTACCCTTCAAGGGTAGGTGGGAAAACCCCTTGCTTCTCTAGCTGGCTTGCTATTTTTCTGGCAACTAACTTCTCCAGCGGCTTGCCTATTGTATTCTGCATGGTGATTACTCGATATCCCTGAAGTTTTTGTATGGTCTTTGCCACGCTTCGGCAAGGGAATCAGATAGCTGTGTAACCACTCCTCCTTGATGCTAGCACTCCCTATACTGTTGTTGTACATGTCTGCTAGTTTCTCTAGCTCATTGTCGATACACCTATTGATGTCGTCGTATCTTATGCCATCAGGCCCTGGAGCGCTGTTTTCTGATCGTCGAAGCACAGCCTTGATTTCTTTCACTGTCACTGTGTCTTCATCCGAAATGTTCTGGGCCATAAAACCTATCTGAAGTGACCTCCTTGGCAAGATTTCGGCCTCTCATGTCTGTCTTGTTGTTCTGCTCTAGATAGCGTTCGAAGAGGGCTTTGCCCTTGTTCTTGTCAGTCCTCAGCCAGATGAGGTCAGCACCCTGGAAGTCAGAAATTTTCTTTTTTCTTGACTACCCAACTCATGCTTTTATGTAGTCGCCAGAACATTTTCAGTGACTTGTCTGTGCTTACTCTTTGACTTACCTCTGCCCATTTTTCACCTTTAACCAACTTTACCAGTTTTTCTTTAAATAGCTTACTTTTGTGTGCATCTCTCTTTCTAAGTGCATGCAGGGACCAGGATGGGTAACGCTGTTCTTCTTGGCGTTTTGTCATTTCCTTACAGCACTACGCTTATCCACCAAGTCGGGAGTCTTCGTGGCGAAGTAGTCAAGCCGTTTAACTCGCGCTCCAAAGGTTGTGGGTTCGATTCCGGGCCGCGTCCTACGGTTCACGAGTTAAATTTTTCGGAGACTCCTGTGGGTCATCGCTAGAGCTACGGAGTTCGTGCTTTGTGCGACGCTTTCCGCGCTGCGGAAAGAGACCGAGCCATATGGGATAAACCCGGTGCAATGAAGTCGACCCTGTCGACTTTTAAGCGACTTTTTTTTAAAGCGACCCAGGCCTTCTCCACCTCAAAATTCCACCAAGGTGGCTGCTCTCAGCTGTTTTTCCTGCCTTGAAACTTTCTGCGCTTGTCGCGCCTTATTTTACACACCACATCTTGCCCTGTACTGTCATACTGGATTACAACTAAATTTTGAAAGTCGTAGCAGTGGTGGTAGTGGTAGTAGTAGTTATAGTTGCAATTATAATATTTGTAATAGGCATACCAGTAGTAGGTGTTGTTGTAATAGATTTGACAGTAACACTAGTAGTAGTAGTAGTAGTAGTAGTAGTAGTAGTAGTAGTAGTAGTAGTAGTAGTAGTAGTAGTAGTAGTAGTAGTAGTAGTAGTAGTAGTAGTAGTAGTAGTAGTAGTAGTAGTAGATGTACTCGTGATAGCAGTGCCGTACTGGAATGAATATATAATTAATAAAGCAGTTCATAATTTTTCTTCCACGCTGACTTTATGTTAATAACAGATATCGGAGAAGATGCTATTTTTTCCCCCAGTAAGAGAGTTAACGATTTTACTAAAAAAAATGTCTGTGTAATATAGGAGTTAACGAGGAGCAAAAAACGATGGTTAACTATGGTAAATCACCGACACCTGCAAGGGTGAAACTAGCTGGGATAATTAACGCGAAACCAAATAGAATACGATGGTTGCACCAGGCTGAATGAATGGGAAAAGTAGGGAAGAGAATGAAGGCCACATATGCTTTACACATGTCAGGACGTTGAGCAAGATTTGCGGAGTTGTATGATTATTACGTAAATGAGATGCTTAAACAGCTAGACGGACAGACATAAGAACAGCTCATTGATACATGAATGGTCAGACAGGCCACCGAATGAATGTACCATGGGGCTTCAAATGAAAACTTTAAAAGTGTGATATAAATTACCATAACCATGCCTGTGTTATATCATTAGTAGTAGTAGTAGTTAAAGTCAGTATTGTTGTTAAGGATGTCAAGAGTTTTAAGCACGTGACATCACGGTGCAGACGAATAGGGTGACGTCATAAGGACAATTTTAAGATGGCCGCCCAAATTCTGACATGCTGCAGAGAGGAGCAGCGTTCTGTTACCTGTCGTTTGATCAGTGAAACCTATAGAAATTCATCGGCGAACGATGGTCCAGTATAGTGATGAATGTCTATTAGTCCATCAAGTGTATGAGTGGAGTAGGAAGTTTTAAAACGGCGTGATTTCTGTGGAGATTTCATGCAGGTGATGCATGAGTGGTTATACACGCGACCAAGATATTTTTGTTTTCTATCGAAATCCAAGCACTTTATCGGCGCTGGAGGACTTGCATTAAACGCATGGGTGACTACATCGAAAAATGATAAATTTGTTCTTTAATTTTTCAGAATATATTCATTATGTCTACTATTACACATATATAGTAGGCAGGGAGAGAGAGAGAGAGAGAGAGAGAGAGAGAGAGAGAGAGAGAGAGAGAGAGAGAGAGAGAGAGAGAGAGAGAGAGAGAGAGAGAGAGAGAGAGAGAGAGAGAGATGGAAAAGACACCAAGGTAAATGAATCTGAGATTGGACATTGGGATATGCGCAGAGGTAAATGGGCCTTAGAGATTGGAATGGGATAGCCATTTAATTAGACAGCTCATTCCATGTCCTCCTTGTATTATCAATCCCCGTCTCTAAATCTCTTCTTTACGTGTTATAGGTTTCTCTAAATGTCTCTAGTCCTGTGAGCTCCAGAGGAAGGATGTCTAGTTATACTATGAGCTTGAACATATTTGCTCAATGTGTGTGCTACCCAGGGCCAGGTTTTTTTCCCTCACCATTTGACTGACACGGATTTGTGTAGTTGTCTCCATGACCCGTACATTGGTGATTTTGTCAAACCACTTTAGTCCTTCTATTCTGCTCTACAGACATAATTTAATGAAAGTTTGTATTGCTTTAGTTATTCTGTGTGTTATTATTTCATACAGCTGTACAGATTTGACGTTAAAAATAATTATTCTAAGTGTGTTTCTATATTTAATTTGGTTTGACCTTCACAAATCGCTTCTCATATTACGTTGTGAAATCTTATAGTATCTCTATTTATTCCTCCAACTTTGTCTACATTGCTAGCTATTTTTGTTTTGATTCCACTTCTGTTCAGTTTTGTTGAATGTTTCTGAAAACTTTCTCATTTTTTTCCCTGTTAAGTCCACTTGGTTTGATTACATTTATATATTATGTTACTGAAACAATCTTAGAATATCATAGACCAAGAAAATTAATAAAATACTGAAATTTCACAAGATCTGAAGATCGAAGAAAACTTGCCCATGAACTGTATCACGACTCGGAAACTGAAATACTTTGGCCACATATTAAACTTGCTAATGAACAGTATCATGTCTCGGAAACTGAAATACTCTGGCCATACTAAACTTGCTAATGAACAGTATCCCGTCTCGGAAACTGAAATACTTTGGCCGTACTAATCTTGCTAATGAACAGTATCATGTCTCGAAAACTGAAATACTTTGGCCGTACTAAACTTGCTAATGAACAGTATCATGTCTCGGAAACTGAAATACTTTGGCCACATATTAAACTTGCTAATGAACAGTATCATGTCTCGAAAACTGAAATACTTTGGCCATACTAAACTTGCTAATGAACAGTATCATGTCTCGGAAATTGAAATACTCTGGCCATACTAAACTTGCTGATGAACAGTATCACGTCTCATCTCATCTCATCTCATCTCATCTCATCATGTTCCTCTTGTACCTTGCGGTGTCGAGGTGAAGTATAAACTTCGTGAGAGTGTCCGATTATGGGCTTCATATATCGATATTCCCATGGACTCTGCTATTCCCTCCGTCCAACGTTTACGTGGTCGGCCTCTTCCTCTGTTTCCATCTGGTCTGTACATCATTGCTTGTTGTGGTATGCTGTTGACTGGTAACCTACTTGCATGGCCAAACCATTTGACTTGCTGCTTTCTAATAAAATCTAGTGCTGCTTTAACCCCCACTTTAGTCCCGATTTCTTCATTTCTGATCGTATCTCTTCTTGATACGTTGAGTATTCTTCTCAGGAACCTCATTTCTGTTGTTGTGAATTTTCTTTTCTCTTTTTCTGTCATTGTCCAGGTTTGGCATTGGTAGCATAGAGTTGGTAGGAAGATTGTGTTGTAAAGTGCTTTCTTAGTAGTTACTGATACATGTTTGTTCTTTAGTATAGGTGCCATTTGTCCAATGAGTTGATTTGCCTTATTGCACCTATTTTCGATCTCGTCTTCTGATCTGCCATTTGATAATATTATACTTCCCAGGTACTTGAAACTCTTCACTTGTTTCAAGGGATGTTCATTTAGGTGAATTGTTGTTATTTGTTCTTCTTTAGTTATAGTCATTACCTCTGTTTTGCTTGTGCTAATTTTCATATTATGTTCCCTACACATTTCGTTTAGACTATTCATGTGGTCTTGTAATTCAGCTTCTGATTTTGCTATTAGAGCTTGGTCGTCCGCAAACAGGAGTTCTCTAATGGTTAGATTTGCAGATGGTTCTTCTTCCGTGTTCTCGTCATGTGGTATTCTTGGGTCTCTGCTTGGCTGGTTTCTTTACATATGTTGTCTATATATGTTATGAACAAGAGAGGGGACAGGACACAACCTTGTCGTACTCCAGATCTTATGGTAAAGGGTTCTGAGTGTCCTCCAGTTGCTCTCACTTTGCATTCACTGTTGTTGTATAAGCTTCTACATAGGTGTGTTAGATGTGTATCACGTCTCGGAAACTGAAATACTCTGGCCACATATTAAACATTACATTGGCTCGAACATTACATTGATGGAAGGTGTGGTTCCTGGAAGAAACAGCTGGGGTCGATCAACACGAACACGGGCACAAGAAATTGCAGAAACCATGGACATGAAGACGCATGAGGTGGGAGCAATGGGGAAAGTTCTGGACGGTTCTCGGCGCGCAGTGATGAAAGCAACATTGTGCAAAAGACTTGCTAAATGATGATTATGAGAATGAGTCTATCTCATCTAATCTTATTCGTATTGTATCTTGCGGTGTCGAGCATCCGTTTATGGGATTTATGTATCGATATTTCCGTGGACTCTGCTATTCCCTTTGTCCATCGTTACGTGGTCGGCCTCTTCATCTGCTTCCATGATGAGCGACGTAGATAGATAAAACACCTAATGAGTTTGGAACGCGCTAGACTCTAAGAAGCAAACAATGACTTTTTCCCGGAATAGTAACACATCCGCTTTTCACGTGCAAAGCGTGCATTCAGTCGAAAGCAACGCGGTTCACTGTCTGCACTGGATAGTATTCGTCGTGTGTTGTGTTGTTTAAACATGTGACCCTGTAGATGACTGCCTTTGGTTGTAGGGTAGTACATGTGATTCTGTCGTCTGTGGTATGCGGTTGCGCTTCCCATATATGCTACTTGGTGATGTCAGATAACAGACAGAAGTTGAGATTTATGATCGCCAATGCCTGTCCCAGAAGAGGCACATGAAAAGATAAGGGCTCGCATTCCTTATCGACGTAAGGGTATAATCGACTCAAAGCAATGAAAATGCAGCAGACAAGAAGGAAGTTTGGATTGATAACACTAAAGAATATACCGACTACATCATTGCCACTCTTATGCATATTGGTTGAGATAGACAGTAGTGGACACGCACAAATTTTGGTCTAAAATGCAGATGGGAAAAACACAGATAATGAGATTAAACCAAACAAATAACAACCCAATCCCCCTTTGTGAAACCTGACTTGAACAGGCGAAATCATACATCTATTTAGGTAGAAATGTAGACCAAGATGGGGGATAGATAGAGATATTAAAATAAGAACACGCAAGGCAAAAAGGAGACTTTAAGGCACTACAAATTTGTGAAAGTCAAAATAAATTAAACTTAGCATCAAACTAAGACTATATAACTACAGTGTTACATCTGGAAATAGTGGAAGACACACGGAGAAGAGAAATAAAGACAGAGATGAATAATACACGGAGTATATAGAGGGACATGCAGGAGGTAGCAAAAAAGTAGGAAGGCTTAGCTTGAGTTTGCCTATGTCCCAATGGGGGACAAAGAGCAAACAGAAGAATTATGTCTACTTGTGAGTTGAGTTGAGTTAAGAACTTACATCACTGCATTCAGGACATTCACATACGCGCTCCGTCCCCTTGTTCAACAGCCAGCGAAGAGTCATACTACTAATCGTTCCCACCTCTATCTGATTGAAAGTTCTTCTTGTCTTCCCTCTCAATTTTGAGATCCTTTCAGAACGCAATCTCATTCTGTTCCCCCGCCTTATCCACCTGGTTCCTCAAGCACTCGACCACCTCTCCCTTGTCATTAGGTAATCTACCAACAAGAGGTGCATTCCCTGCCAGCCTATCAGCCTGTTAGGCAAAAGAAACAAAGAGTAGTAACGCTGTAACCTACAATGCATGTCCTAAGTGGCGACCAAGGAAGGTGGAGTGAGACTGGCTTTATCATCCCACAGAAGACTACCCACAACATCCGACCAGTCATAATGAAGCCTACGCAGACTTGGGCGCGAGTAGGATGAGAGCGTGTGCTACATCGCAGATGAAAAAGGCAGAAGAATACGAGAAGAATGGGCTGAGAGCGTGTGCTACATCGCAGATGAAAAAGGCAGAAGTATACGAGAAGAATGGGCTGAGAGCGTGTGCTACATCGCAGATGAAAAGGCAGAAGTATACGAGAAGAATGGGTTGAGAGCGTGTGCTACATCGCAGATGAAAAAGGCAGAAGAATACGAGAAGAATGGGCTGAGAGCGTGTGCTACATCGCAGATGAAAAAGGCAGAAGTATACGAGAAGAATGGGTTGAGAGCGTGTGCTACATCGCAGATGAAAAAGGCAGAAGTATACGAGAAGAATGGGCTGAGAGCGTGTGCTACATCGCAGATGAAAAAGGCAGAAGTATACGAGAAGAATGGGCTGAGAGCGTGTGCTACATCGCAAATGAAAAAGGCAGAAGAATACGCGAAGAATGACATCCAACATTTCTCGCAAATAATTTCAGACAACCGTAGCATGCCACACTAATGACATCTGCATAATATCACCCAACCACACAAATACAACCGGGTCATTTAAATCAGCTTTTGTATTATCAGCTCTGCGTCCAACCCACACAACAACCACCTTCTCCAGAATAAGACAGAACTGTATAAGATGCATATAATACTATAATTTAAAATACATTTTTACAAAATTAAATATAGTTTAATGAACTTTCCTTGCGGTAAGATTATAAGGCGAAGAATCGATCGAATACAATTAGGAGAAATCTGCCAACCTACACTTGTCTAGGCTATTAGAGTGATTTTTCGTGTATCCTTTCTTTTCATAACGCACAAACCCTACAATAATAGATACAAAAGACGCAGATGTGATTTTAACAGACTTGAATTCTGAATTACCATACTTGTGTTGAAGGTCATTTAAATTGCGCGCGGTAATTGTTTCGGGAGAATGGATTGTTAAAATTAGGCAACATCATTAGTGTTTGTTAGACATTTGTGCTTGATAATTCGAATGACATTCCGGTGACGTAGACAGCTCTGTGGATTTTGATAGGGGTATACGTGAATAAAAGATGTAGATAATGTGGAATTTATGATGAAGAAGTCAGCAGGGTTGTATGAAGTAAACATAGATATATTGACGAAAAACAACAACAACAACAACATTGCGAATAAAGAAGATTATAATAATAATGTGTGGAGCGGCTGGCCGAGTGTCTAGAACGCCGAGCTCTCCTACGGGAGACCCGGGTTCGAATCCTCGGTAAGGCGTGGAGTTTTTTCTGTCCGGGGCAAAAAGAAAACTCTAACCTGCACAGTTCGCGGCGACTGCACTAGCCAGGTGGCCTTAATTCCACAGGCTCAAGACCCCCCTGTCCTACACCGCAAGGTACTTTAGGCAGTAAATGACAATATATAATAATAATATGTTGCATATCCTTTGCAGGACATCGCTGTCAACATCAGCATCTTTCAACTGATTGTTGATTTCTTGGCAAGATTACGCTCAGTAGTTTGCCATTGCTTTTTGAGCGACCGGCTCCATACTCTCATAAGTCACTGGCGCGACTCGAACCGCTTCCAATTCTCGTGCACTCACGTCAACCACGAGAGTATTCGGGGTTACGGAGACAGCTGCTAACTCCACGGCCAGGGAGACCGGCATAAACAAGGTTACATGGACAATAAAGTCAGTTGAATAAACCATTATGGATGTTAGCAAGGCTACGCGAAGAGGCGTCTGTCTATAACTTAGGGGTACGGAACGTGGTTTCACAATTCCTACATAGCGGGTTAGAAAGCAGCAGACGATTTGAGAGGAGGCCGTACTGAGTTAATTTTCACATTGGTACGAGCATCGGCCGTTTAGAAAGCAGTGGACACTAAAAAAATATTTTGTTGCGTATCCCTTACGGGACGTTGCAGTCAACACCAGCATTTTCAGCTGCTGTTGATGTACTAGGCAAGCGTTACGTTCAGTAGTTTGCCAATTGCTTTCTGAACGACCGGCCCCTCGAAAAAACCAGCACCGCCGTGTTTCGAACCCGGGTATACGAGCTCACAAACCGCGTTCGCAAGCCCTTAGCCACAGAGTCCGGTGGACAGAGTGGACACTGCTGCTTGTAAAATTGCCTAGAACATCACCAACAGTCAATATATCCTTGGGTTGATTGCCACTCCTGTAAAGGACATGCACTTCTCTTTACACGAAGGTAATATAAATACAATAGTGTAAAAGCCATTATCAGTAGGCAAGACCATTTGATGAAAAACAAAAATTTAGGAAGAAATATTGTGAACGTAAGCATGGTTAGATGATGTAAAGGTAAATATAATACCCCGCAAAACTGTGAACATAAGCAAGGTTAGATGATGAAAACGTAAATATACCACGGAATATTGTGAACGTAAGCAAGGTTAGATGACAGAAAACGTAAATATAATATCACGAAATATTGTGAACGTAAGCAAGTTCTTCCTAATATGTAAATGAACAAATTAGGAAGAACTTAGAAGCAACAAAAATGTGGTTTTTAAGACGAATGTTGCGATTTCCTTGGACTGTCAGAGTAACTAACAACGATTGCCTGAAAGAGGCTAGTGAAACTAGAACACTATATACAACAACAGGAAAGAGACAAACAGTTTTCTGTGGTCATGTGATGAGAAGAGAGGCATTGGAGAACATCGTGACAATTGGAAAGATCGAGGGGAAGAGAGGCAGAGGCAGACCAAGAAAAATGATGCTGGACGGATTGAGACGGTGGCATGGAGGAATATCATCAGCAGAGTTGATCCAGAACACCAAAGACCGAGATCTGTGGAGATCCATGAACGCCTACGCCAGCCGGCACAGCACTTGATGATGATGAAGCAAGGTTAGGTGATAGAAAACGTAAATATAAAGGAACTGAAGTTCGTAACAGAGACGTTCCTCAAGCGGATAGAAGAGGAAAGAGAAGTCCTGGCGAGGATCAAGAAGGAGAGCAGCAGCGAAAACAAAAGCAGAAGCCAACAGACTGGTCATTACCTCAGCAAAGTTGATTGAGGCGTTACGAGAAAACGATATCAAGATATAATAACATAAGTAAATCATTCATTTACACGCCTGGTGACATATTGGATATTTGGTGCTAGACGTATATAGACCAAGTGGCACTCAATGTGTCATGTGCTAATATTACGTCCGTTGACTTTACTCCCTGGGGCATTTCCTGATACTCACTTTAGACTTGTTCGACCTGGAAGTCGAGGTCAATTAGAAAAAAAAAAAATAAAACCTCACCTCGATAGGGACTCGAACAGATGACCGCGGGGTCGGCAAGCAAGCTTATAGTCGACTGCCAACAATAAAATACTTAGGAATAATGTAAATCGTTAATGCAGCGAAATATTCACTAACACCGTGACAGTGCGTGAAGTAGAAAGCAAATGCAGACCTTATGCAAGGGAATAATGAAAGCGGGGCGCCTTTTGTGGATCTTCTAGGGCAGTGGTTCTCAACCTTTTTTGGTCCGTTCCCCCCTTCACCATATTTTTAGGACGTCATTCTCTCCCCCCCCCCCTCACCATATTTTTAGGACATCATTCCCCCCTTACCATATTTTTAGAACGTCATTTCCCCCCCCCCCCCACTTTTGTATTTCCTCCTTAAAAATTTCTAACAAAAAACAAGTCTAGACATGTACATAAAATGTGATTTGCAGACCTACTTACGTTACAAAATGAATTTCAGAAGGGTGATGCGTACAGAAGCGTAAAGTATGAAAGGAAAAACAAGATCAAGTAATCGGTTCTTGTATTAACGTGATCTTGAAATAATCTTCATCCCCCCCCCCCCCCCCATGGAAACCCCGAAATTCCCCCATGGGGGGGGGGGGAATTCCCCACCGGTTGAGAACCACTGTTCTAGGGACTACTCGTTCTCAGAATTGCCCCCCCCCCCACACACACACAAATAATGACGCAGAAGACGTATAGGTATAGGTATATATAGCCACCGAACTACAGATTGGGGTAAATAACAGAAAACAACAACAAAAGCCTACGTATATTGGAAAGAAGCCACATCTGTTAAGAAATGTGAGTACGTGCTGCAGTTAAACAGTACCCTATAAGAAAGAAAGTAACCACATAACAAGAAATATGTAAATGAGAAGCTCAAAACTATGTTTTTCCGTTGTGAAGTTGAATAATGATGGCACAAACAGTTGCTTGCACGATTTATTGTCTGGTATATTTCCATCGTCAGTGTACATAGCATTGTATATGATATATGTTGATGATACGTCCAGTGTTTGCAACAATATCTGCTGATCATGTCCAGTGATGGCTATGATATCTGTTGACGACAAGTCTAGTGTTGTATAATATATCTGTTGATGATAAGTAAAGTGTTTGATATCACATGTGTTGATGACAAGCCCAGTGTTTCCTATGGTATCTGTTCATGATACGTCCAGTGTTTACAATGATATCTGATGATGATAAGTCTAGTATTTACTAAGATATCCGTTTCTTCATCATGAAATAAACGAACGCCACTCAACATCTGTGCAATTATTCCTTTATATAAGCCGAAACAGTGAACTGTTCAAATACTACAGACAGGATTTGAATTGATCGGGAGCAAATCGATAAAGCTGGATTAAATAGCAACAATAGAATAAGTTGTTAAGGAGGATACAGAATGGGAAGCTATGCAGCCCTAGTGGATGAACGGTTGGATGGTTAGTCATGAATCCTTTAGAAATCTGAGATCATTCTTACAGAGTGGTTCAGGTCGTCTGAGCTTTGAAAAAGGCTTGCATCTGTCGGAATGAGCTTGGTGTGAAAGCTTTCCTCCCGACCGGTTACCAAAGTATCATCTCCACGGGGCTTGTATTACAGACCTCTCCTTGCCTCCAAGCTCAGAAACTCAGCTTCGCATGGCCGGTGCTGTAACTTCTCTTCTGCGGAAAGTCGTGTTGGATGTAAAAAGGCCGTGATTCAGCACAGCTCACAGGGCTAGCTGGGATTTACAAGTTGTATGGCCTTTGCAGTACGTTGACATCAACCCCAACCTGCGGTTGATTTTCTAAACAAGTGTACGTTCAGTGGTTGGTCATTATTTTATGAACGAGAAGTCAACGTTGAAATCCAATTCACCGTTACAAGGGTTTAACCTCCCCACCCCCTACACCGTCGTCAGCAAACTGGAAGTGTAAGTGCAAGCCCCTTAATTCCCCATGGCCGCGTAGACCTCTGGAATTAGACCTAGATTGGTCATATTTCCTGCACGGGTTTCGGACATTTCATCGTCAATAGGCTCCAAAGCTAAGCCTGGAAGGACAACAAAGGATCAAGTAGCAGCAGCTTGATAACGCATTTAGTTGGTACTCTAGAGGAAGAGATGGGAATTACTTTCAGTACCTGGTAGCTCATTGAACCGGTTTTCATCCTGTATTCCATATTAGAGATGTCGTGATGATTCACGTGTGCCTTGCATAGTTCCACAGCCAATATCATCGTCATCATCATTATCTTCAACTTTTGCCGTCTGGCATCGTGGGGAGGAATAACAGGCGCTCCAAAGCCCAGTGGGTGGCTTTGGATAGTGTTATTCCTTGTGATTGTACAATGTCTTTGATGTCATTAGTCTATTTTCTTCTCGGGCATCATCTTGCTCTCGAAGCGGATTTTCTTTTGATGTAAGTCTAGTGCTGAAAGTTGATATGTTGAATTCTTACGAGATGGCCAACATATTTGATCTTCTGGTTTTCAATATATGTGGCACAACGTGTTGATCCTACTGTCTCTCTGATAACATCATTTCGTATTCGATCTTGGATTGTTAGGTTGGCAGCTCTCCTCAAACATCTCATCTCAAGGGTGTTGGATTTCTGCAAGTATGATATGTCCAAGTTTGGCATATGATTTGGATAATGTCCAAGTTTGGCATTAGTCGCATTGGGTTGGTGTGAGTATGCTATCTATGCTGTCATTTTGCGGTCATGGGTTTATTTAGATGTTTCGGTATGCGTTAGTTTAGTTTAGTCGACGTATCAACATCACGGCACACGGGTGTAACCTATCAGTGCTACATTCTACTCCTAACTCAAGTCTGAGTCCGGCGAATCTCAGCTCAATGCACGAACTTCATAGCACCGGCATGGATCCTGAAATACTTTGGGTTAATTTTTAACTCGAAATTTTTCCCGGGCAGCACCGTTAGGCTACTCTTTTCCGATTTCCAACTGCCAAGGGATCTTTACGTGCACAACAATACACACGGGCGTCCGATCTCACTTTCCAGAGACCAGGGGACATTTTATTACTAGAAGTCCACGTGAAAAAATCCCGGCCCTCACCGGGGCTTGAACCCGGGACCTCATCCAACAGGCGCCCCACCCCCACTCAGTATGAGTGATTTACTATATGATCGCACCAATCTTGCTAACGGAGGTTCCAGTAACGGCGACTGATTCACGCCAAATGTCCCGGGCGTGTCCCTTCTCAGCATAACCTGCAGTATTGATTTAATTAATGGCGCCAGGTTAGGTCTAATTCTGAGGTGAATTCTGTTTGACATTGCCGTGATCTTGTCAATGACTGACGTTAGGTGAAATATATCCTGAGGACATCAATATTTGCTGTCGATATGGATGTTTTCACCGAAGTCATTCAAATGTTGTGAAGAATGCAAGAGAAAATATTGCCAAGGAACAATATGATCTTTCTGTAATCGGAAGGAATACAAATAACTGAATTACAGTAAGCTGAGGACACAATATTACTAAAGAACAAGAATGAGAAATGAGCAAGTGTTAAGGTCAGAGCAGGAACAAAGTGAAAAACAACAATAATGACAACCGATAAAACAATTATGTTTATCACAGTTTTTTTAAATTTTAGTTTTAGTCGTTGGATCAACATCACGACACACGGTTTAACCCAGTGTTTCCCAACGTGGGGCCCACGCCCCACCGGGGGGCAATTCTATTGTTAAGGGGGGCAATTCGAAAATGGAAGAAATCGGCTGGATATAACAAAACGGGGAGACTTGAGACTGAAGTTAACTAAATTGGAACCTGACATAAAATCTCTTTGCAGCAAGCATCATGCGCAAGGATCTCACTAAATTTAAATAATAAATAATTACTAATAATTAAAATAATATAGAAAAATCTTTCATTAAAATTATTTTGTACTTGAATTTCAGTTCTCCATTATTTGTTTTGAAAATTTACTTACTGTGTTTGCTCAATAATTTCCTATTGATTTCTTCCTAAAACCTATCATTCAAGTTTCTTCAGTGAACATTTAAATTTTTGAATATTAAAAATAATGTATATGTTAGGTGTGTGTGGGTGGGGGATGGGGGATAAGAATTTTAGAAAGGCTTGGGTGGGGCATAGCACAAAAAAGGTTGGGAAACACTGGTTTAACCCATAAGTGCTCCGTTTTCCTCCTAACTCAAACCTGAGTTTGGAGAAACTCAGCTCAATGCACGAGCTCCGTTGCATCGGCGAGGATCCTGAAATGCTTTTTGGTAGATTTTTAACTCGAAATTTTTCCCGGGCAGCGCCGTTAGGCTACTATTTTTCGATTTCCAACTGCCAAGGGATTTTTTACGTGCGCAACAATACACACGGGCGTCCGATCTCACTACCCACAGACCAGGGGAAATTACTGGAAGTCCCGGTGGATTTTTTAAATGAATCCTGGTCCTCACCGGGGCCTGAACCCGGGACCTCCAGCACTCGAGGCGGACACCATACCTCGAGACCACTCAGCCCCCCCCCCTCCCCTGTGAGAATGGGAGGTGGTCTATCTTCTTGCAGCTTGTTTTTGGTAGCCTTTATGTGTTTAAATTAACCGCATTAGCACAAAACATGTTTGGATCCACTCCAATGTTAAATCTATTCTACTGTTCTACATGTCAGAAACATGGAGAAAGAGAGACTTTCATAGCTAGACTAGCCCTCCTAGACTGTTTATTTGTTTATCACAGACAGAACAGACAGACAGACAGACAGACAGACAGACAGACAGATGAACGGGCGGACGGACAGACAGACAGATGAACGGGCGGACGGGAAGATAGACGGAGAGACGGACGGACGGACAGACAGACAGACAGACAGACAGACAGACAGACAGACAGACAGACAGACAGACAAAAGGACGGAAGGACTTACGGACAGACAGACACAGACTTAAAGACGGACAGACAGATAGACAGACAGACAGACAGATGGACGGACGGATACAGACAGACGGACAGACAGGCGGACGTTCGGACGGATACATAGGTAGATCGATGTGTGTGTGTGTGTGTGCGTGCGTGTGTGTGTGTGTGTGTGTGTGTGTGTGTGTGTGTGTGGGTGGGTGGATTGATTTATCAATGAAGTGAACTTAACATAGCGAGTAGTTATGAATATTCTGGCTAATGCTAGCCAGGGATTTCTAAAGGCATTTATGAAGTGAAAGTTCATCTGGAAAAGCCACTAGATCAGGGGTGGGATTCCCTTTATCTGCCAAAGGTCATTTGGATATTTATAACATCATTCGGGGGTCACACAAAATTATCAACTTAAACATTAGCCTGCGATATATGGTCAATTTAATTAATTCACCTTTTATGTGACGGCAGGAACTGCATCTCTTTTGGTGAGGCGTGCAATGTTAGCCGGTATTGATGATGTTGCCACTAGGTGTATTGATAATTACCTATATAGCTTCTAGATCAGTGGTTCTCAACCGGTGGGGACTCTCTTCCCCCACCCCCACCGCAGAGGTAATTTTAGGGTTTCGGGGGGGGGGGGGAATTAAGATTATTCAAGATCGCGTTAATACAAGAACTGATTACTTGATATTGATTTTCCCTCCATACTTTACGGTTCTGTACTTCTGGCTCTTCTGAAATTCGTTTTATAGCGTAAGTAGATATGCAAATCACATTTTATTAGACGTCTAGACTTGTTCTAGTAGGTGTTTTTTTTTTAAAATTTAGCTTCCTTTTTTACGTATACTGTGTAGGGGCCGGGGGGTGAGGGGAGAGGGGGCTATTTATAGGGAGGAAATACGAAAGGGGGGGGGGCTTGACATTCTGAACATATGGTGAAGGGATGCATGGGCCAAAAAAGGTTGAGAACCACTGTTCTAGGTTGATTGCATTTCGAGTCCTGCCAGCGGTTGCCTTGGCACGGCCGTACAACGTGATTTCGCGGGCAATATACGGCCACGAGCCAGTAGTTCCCTGCCACTGCACTAGATGATGATGGGCGCTTGTGTATTAGATGACACACCAAATGTGGACCTATTAAATGTAAAACAAGGACCATGTCTGAGAGATAGGCATTATTAGCAACCATTTTGTGTGGTGTGTGTGTGTGTGTGAGTGTGTGTGTGTATGTGTGTTTTGCATATCCCATACGGGACGTTGCAGTCAACACCAGCATTTTTCAGCTGCTGTTGATGTGCTAGGCAAGTGTTACGTTCAGTAGTTTGCCATTGCTTTCTGAACGACCAGCTCCCATACCAGCACGTTATGACACAACGGGCCACGGTCTGCTGCACAAATCGGTTGAAGCTGAGCTTCGAACGCCTGGTACCCGGCTCACGAACCGCGTTCGCAAGCCTTTAGCCACGGAACCGGCTTAGCAACCATACCTACCATATTTATTCTGTGTAAACAAGTGTGTCGTTTCATGTGATCTAAAGTACTCCAGAGACATGATATAGTTTGTCAGCCAGTTTTCGTAAATATTCAGATCTTGTAATACGTGGGTATTGTTGTTGTTTTTTTAATTCTATTTCACTATATTCTAAGTACTTTCCGGTTACAATGTATTTTATAAGTCTCGGTTTTCTGATTAAATGTTTATGAATACGTCCGTGGTTATACATCCGAGAGTTGCCGCAGGTAAGATACATACTATCAAAATGTTTGCTTGCATTTATTTGCTAGTGTTGTTCAATGGGTTCTTTATGCTATTTACCATCTGCAGTGCTAAAAGCTGTTTCTTGACTTCTTTTGAACTGTTAGTTATGGACAAATGTAACTTAAGTTTGCGACATTATAGGGTTTACGTTGCTGATTTTACATCTTAACCATGAAGATAGTTGGAAGAAGAAAAAGAGGAAGAAGAAGAAGAAGAAGAAGAAGAAGAAGAGAAGAAGAAGAAGAAGAAGAAGAAGAAGAAGAAGAAGAAGAAGAAGGAGGAGGAGAAGAGAGAAGGAGAAGGAGGAGAGGAGAGGAGAGTAAGTAGTAGAAGAAGAAGAAAGTAGTAGTAGAAGAAGAAGAAGAAGAAGAAGAAGAAGAAGAAGAAGAAGAAGAAGAAGAAGAAGAAGAAGAAGAAGAAGAATAAGGAGGAGGAGGAGCGAAAATGACTGAAAACAGTGAATAATAAAACATAATACTTTGAAGGAAGAAACAGTAAGAGCAACATTAGAAACGGGTATCATTAGTATATACATAAACTGCCACAATGATCAATATACAGTCTAAATCTCTTTCTATTTCATTCGTATTATAAATACATACCGTTATTATAAAGAGTTATTATTACATTTCTTTGGGACTCCGTGGAGAAACTGTCAAAATGCTGCTTCGCATTCCGATTCTTTCATGTTAGGATTCCGTCATTGGGTTCACAACCGCAGTTTTTCGGAGAATTCCGGTGGAATCGATGGAGCTATACAATTCATATTTTGTGCGACGCATTCACCGGCTCCGTGGCGAAAGATTTACGGACTAAGTTCATAACCCCGCATACCTGCGTTCGAAACACAGCTGTGGGCGATTTTGCAACAGACCGCTGATCCATTTTATGAAATGTTATGGGTGCCAGTCGTTCAGGAAGCAATGGCAAACTACTGAACGTAAACTTGCCCAGGAATCACTGACAGCCAAAAATGCTGGTGTTGACGGCTACGTCCTGTAAAGGATATGCAACAAACAATTGTTAGTAATTCTCCAGGAGTTTCTGCTGAAAGAGGCCGAGACATGTGGGATAACACCAAATGTAGGGGAGCCTTTAGTGAAGGATTACCTTTAAATTCATTTAACCCATTTCTTTGCTGTCATGCTTTCCCTCGGTGCTTCCATTCTATCCCGTTCTGCAAGTGAATTTCATTTCTTCTTATAGTCCATATTGTGTGGCGTTGTTGGCCATGTCTGTCCATATCCTTCTAGCTCATGTGCTGCTAATCATTTCTGCCCCTGGTGTTGGATTGAGCTCGTCCATCAAGAATGATGATGACCATCATTTCATTCAGTGGGGTTTAAAGTTTAGAGCGTAAGTTCTAAGATGGCTGGTATTGCCTATTTTGGCTCGAAATGTTCTTTGACAATACGGACAAAGATTGCTTGATGTTCCACGAGGAGGATCTCCTGCGGTGGTTTTTTTGTGTGGTTTGTTTGTTGTGTCCAGCCTTTTTTTCACAGCTCTTGCAGTCCTGTTTGCTTCACAAGTGACTGCACCCTTGCGTAATGATGTACACCGCGAATTTCGGTCTTTGGCAGCAGTCTCCCTAGTGTTGCGATCAATTCCAAAAGCTGTTTCTGCTATTAATATTCTTCCAGACCATGATGTAAAACAGTCCAGCATCTCCTCTCATGTCTCCTCTACTTCTCTTGGTCTCCTCTACCTCTCTCCACCCACCCTATCCCAACTTTCCCGTTGTGACGATATAATCCAGCGTCCCCCTTCTCATAACACGCCCAAAGAATGAGGACTGTCTTCTTCTGATGCGAGTAACCGATTCTCTTCATAAATTAACTTCTTTCAAATTATCTTCATTTCTCTTTCTATCCTTCCACGGGTTCTCATCATTCTTCTATAAAACCACATTCCCGTAGCTTCCATATAATTCCTCACTTGTCTGCTAATTGTAAATGATTCTTCTGTACATCAGGATTTGCTCAATATAGCTCTGAAGAACTCTTAACCGCCCCTCGATTTTCAGTGTCACACAGGTTTTATAATAAACCACCCAGGTGTATTAGATGTGAAATAGCTGATGTTATTGAACAAGCAAATATGTAGTTTCTACAAAAGAATGCAAACCTTTTGAAAATCTTGTCTCTCGTTTTAAACGCATACTTTTGAGCGATAGTCCAGTACTCTCCAAACAAGCTCCAATTGGTCCATTGATTTGCATGTGTGCCAGTTCCTGCTCTGTACAGAGACGGGAATAAAGACAGAAACAACTTTTATCGGGAATTGTCAAAACTGGAACAATTAACCTATAGCATGAGAAAAAATACACAGGTATTGATCGACATTCATAGAAATAGAGAAAAAGAACTGGAGATTAGAAGGCAGATCGTTTCTGAATATTTATTTCTTATGGTATTTCAATCGCCTTGAGAGATCACCGCAATGTATGTAACCTATTGTTTGACGCGCACGAAATATTTTAAGTGTGCAGCTGTGAAATCTATGAACAACACCACCAGGGGTCTCGCCACATGGCGTAGGTTTTCATGTCTCTCGACATGTGTCGGTCAGCACTTTAAGTCCTATACAGATTGCAAGGTTTGAAAACATACAAACTAAATCCTTGCGCATTATTTTGGACTATACGAGAGACATCTTCTGTACAGCAGTGAAATACCTTTCCACGCGGTATATACAATTCCAAGTAATGATGGTAGCCAGTGAACAGTCAGAAGATTCTGATGTACTAATCTATGCGGATGGATCTGTTGTACAGAAGATTCCAATGTGCTTATCAATGCAGATGGATCTGTTATACTGAAGATTCCGATGTGCTTATCTATACAGCTAGATCTTTTATACAGTAGCAGAGACGTGCATGGACGTTCACAGCACGCTCAGCGGGCCGAACCATTCAAGAAGCCAGCGGTGACCCCTCTATGACCACTGTCAGCATGACAATGGAGGTGATGGCAGTGACACGGGCTTTCATATGGCAGGAATCACAGAATTATACCTATGTTTATGTCCTGAGTTGTTCAGTGAGTATGATCCGAAGGGTCGAAAGGAGAGGAGGGGGGTCGTACGCAGACAGTGGATTAAATCGCTGCGAAGGTCTGTTGTCCGTAGTCATCTTCATCAGTAAGACACCAGAGGATCATACGGAGAATGAGGGATATCATCAACCAACACAGCGAATATTCGGGAGGAGTATCTGAGCACCTGAATTTTTTTTTTTTTTTTTTTAAGCCTATTCTTTACAGGACTTAGCTGTCAACACCAGCATCTTTCAGCTGTATGTTGATCTCTTGGCAAGATTACGCTCAGTAGTTTGCCATTGCTTTCTGAGCGGCCGGCACAGTATCCCGCAAGTCACGAGCGGGGGTCGAACCGCCTCAGCTCTCGCTCCGCTACGAGACTCTGCGTGATAAACGGGATTACAGAGAGAAAACATTGGCACCTTGCCGATTTTACAGACGATAGTTTGTTACATTGTGCTTCAAAAAGGCATACTAACTATAACCCATGGCGGTGGCGAATGTGACTGATCAGACTCATTCGCGCTGTAAATGTTCGTCCACAATGAATGCATGATACCATATGGTTATTTCCACCATCACGCACCATCTTACGTTTCACACGCTCAGTGTGTGACCTATCTGCAATCATTTTCTCCTTTAATTTTATTCCATTTCTGATCTTTACCCCTCATGCAACACGATCAGCGGCGACTTGCTCCCAATGTGCATTATCAATGCCTGTATCAATCATGTCCCGCTACATCTTTGTATCGTAGTAGAGGCCGACCCCGAGATCTCTTACCCATCTGCAATTCACCAAAAAATATGTCCTTTGTTAATTTGCCATCATCCATCCTCCTAATGTGTCCTAGCCATCTAAGTCTAAGAATGATTAGCATGGAACAAACCGTCACACAACATTATATTTCCAATACTTCAGTATCCAACAGACTGACTGACTGACTGACTGACTGACTGACTAACTGACTTACTAATCATATCTATGTCCTTGGCATTCTGGATCAGATATATCGATGATATTCCTACATGCAAACGTCTTCGACCCTACAGCATAATATCTGTCCCCATCAAAGACCACCGTTTGTATTTTCCATACTGTGGCGTTTAATGTGCTGCTATCTTCAGGCACTTCCAGAAAACTCATGTCTTAAGTTATTAAAGTCAGTAAAAGACCGTTTTGCACGTCTGAACCGATGAAGTGACATGAGAAAATTAATCGTCTTAAGCGATTTCCATGATCTAATATGGGCTTATATATCCCCGAAATGTTGTCATTGCAAAATATTGCCTCAGTTAAAATATAAATACAGTAGTTTTCCATAAGCACCTCCTTTAATTTTATTTTATATATAATACAACATGTCTGCTACCATATTATAACTTTTAGGTCATAACGGTGACACGCTCCTACTTCCCATTTTCCGCCATCCTTCGTGTTTGATCCAAACCTACTTTTTATGTGCACCGAATCTGTTAAGTTGCATGGGGCAAATGGTACTAGACCCGTGTTTTCATAAACTGCACCTGTTTCTCATCAAGTTTTGTGTTGAAAGCTTTCATGTGTGATCGATCGTCAATCAACCAATCATGTGCTAACATTACAATTAAGGACATATGAATAATTGGAACTCAGTGGATGATGCGGTCAGTCTCACACCGACCGCCTTTACGTTTCATGTAGTGTTTTTCAAGCAGTGTTTTTCATGTAGTGGTTGTCATGTAGTGTTTTTCAGGTAGCGTTTTCCATGTAGTGTTTTTCTTGTAGTGATTTTCAGGTAGTGTTTTTCATGTAGTGTTTTTCATGCAGTATTTTTCATGTAGTGTTTTTCATGTAGAGTTTTTCAGGTAGTTGTATTGGTGTGTGTATGGTGTCTTTGTGCTGACGAAGGCGTTGAACGCAAAGTCCATTTTGTTACTTATGATCGTACTCGCCTACCGTCGTACTCGCCTACCTTCTCGGTTGTGGCGGTGATTTATTCACCACCTGTAAGTTTCAAGACATTTTCAGGTGTCCATTTTAAACTCAAATTTATCCACTCTAAAAAGTCAGCGCTGTAGCTCAGGGGCAGTGAACACGTTTCACAATTCGCCGTCACAGAGTCAAAGATTCCAAACCAATTGCGTGCGATTCGAAAGCAGAACGCTTTGCGTTGATTTCGATTATATAAGACGTCGGTCGTTCAGAAATCAATGGCAAACTACTGAACGTAAAAGCTGCCTAGTAAGTGACAAGCAGCCGAACATGATTGCGACGTCGTTTAAAGGATGTGCAACTAACTTTACGAAACTTAAAAACAACAACGATATTTATTGTGAAACACAATGCTGAATAAAGCACGCTTTATGAATATAAACAATTCTGCTTGAAATAGGCGGAAATACAAGTGTATCAGCTGGGTTTATTATTGATTTGTGTACGCCAAAAGTGTGACGAGCTAGAAATCCCTATACAGGCCCTATATCATTTAATAGAATCTTGTGTGTAGTGTTTTTAGAAGATCACACGAAAGGCAATGAAAAGGACATAGAAAAAGGAGCGGCCAAACGAGAGATAAATGTGCCCAATAAAGCTGTAATTCATTATTTGCAATTCTTTACAGTGACGTGGAGGCTTCTTTATAATCGTTGTTTTTTGTTTTTTTGGAAAAAAAGGGGGGGGGGGGGGGTACGTGTAATTCAGTTTGTATTTTGTTGCTTAAAAAAAAGAAACTTGTCGACTCCATTCATTACTCAATAGATCATACAATAAAGCGTGCATATTATTAATTATATGTTTGTCTATCTGCCTGTCTGCCTGCCTGCCTGCCTGCCTGTCTGTCTGTCTGTCTGTCTGTCTGTCTGTCTGTCTGTCTGTCTGTCTGTCTGTCTGTCTGTCTGTCTGTCTGTCTCCGCCTGCTTTTATCGCTCGTTTATACATATATTGATATTGTTGTTGCTGTCCTCGATTAGCTTCGTGAGTGTTGTATTGATGAAATAAATAATGTTTGAAAGAGAGTGATAATAAGCGCAGAATGCCTTTCTTAATACACATCTAATCATGACGATGCTTCTTCTTCTTCTTCTTCTTCTTCTTCTTCTTCTTCTTCTTCTTCTTCTTCTTCTTCTTCTTCTTCTTCTTCTTCTTCTTCTTCTTCTTCTTCTTCTTCTTCTTCTTCCTCCTCCTCCTCCTCCTTCTCATCCTCCCCTCCCTCTTCCTCCTTCCCCTTCTTTTGGTGTATGGTTGCTAGCAAACATCAATCGTAGCTCCCCTCTCCCCCCAGTCATGTGATCATTTAGTGAAATTGTCCAGGCTTATATTATTTTATTTTGCGCAGCTGTTTAACTTTTCCCACACACATTTCTCTGTCATTTCTGCCTGGTATACTCCCTTTATGACCTAATCTAACTATACCATTTTTTCTGTTGACATGTTCCATCATTTCCACGTCTTTTCATGATGGTTTCAATTCGGTATCCTACAACATCTGTTGCTGTAAATAATTTTGAGGTTTTCTTCTGCGTGCACCTTAGTGCAGTGGTTAGGACTTTATGCGGACAGTGGCTTGAGCGCGGTCCGACAAGGATTTAATGTCCGCTCCCGACGTTCGCTACGATAGGGAACCACTGGCAGGTTCAACCTACTCCTTTGTGCCCCCAAGCCCACTAAATGTAACGATCTTAACACTTTACATTCTACAGCATGTTTCTGCTACGCGACGTAAAATAAAAATTGTGGGTTTGTTTATGTTATCTTCATCAAGTCCATCAACATATTAGACGAGAGAGAAGCGTGTGCACTTGGTGAGGCACTTGAACCAGATTACCATGTGAAGAACACATCGACACACATGTTTGTGCTACAGAGTTCGTGCACTGGGTAGTGACTTCTTAAGTGATCTAGGAAATTATGAGATTGGATAACTAGTGGATTATTTCAGTACTTTAAATATCGTCCATGAATTCACTAAATCAGTTTCATGGTTTATTTGCCTTAAATGGGCATCGGAAAATATCTTGGGAAGTAAAGGCGGCCAATAGGGGGTCAGCATGGCCGAATGGATAAGAGCGTTCGCATATTATGCTTCCGGTGTGCTGATGCCGAAGTAGAGAGTTCAACCCCTATACCGGTCAGTGTGGACTAAAATGCTGACTTGTCGTCGTTGACTTTGGAATGTCCAGTACCTCAGAAGTAGCGGTGGGTTCGCCTGATGGCGGGGGACACTGGTAATAGGGAAAATTAATCCACACGCAAATATCAATGAGGTGCACTAGCAGTAGTAGCACATGTATGGACTACGCTTGGGTTGAAAGTAAGCGAACGCTCACCAAAAAAGTGTGGCCGGTATGATACACACCACGCCATCCTCTTAGTTCATTTTGGTCTATGAAATATGAAAATTTAGGCCTTGCACCATATGCCCAGTGCACCTTAACGCCTGGAAAATTGTCCTTTACAGTAGATGAGATTGCTGTGTTAATTAACGTAGACAGACACATAGCGAGGAGCATGTTCCCAACACTGACGAACCACTATAAGAAGATGGAAATGAGAATACAACATGCGCTTAGAGCGATCTGGCAATCAATACAAATAGCAAGATGCATAAAGAGTTCAACGAGCAAGGATATATCAGTGCACAGCCAAAAGCAATAGATATAAATTGTTGGAGATCCATTACGGACAACCTTAATTGAAACGACGGAACATGATTGGTTGTTTGACGATCGATCATACAAGAACGCTTTTAAGAGAAAACACGATGAGAACCAGATGCACTCAATACAAACAGTGCTTTCAAAGACTAGAGAGTTCAAGGTTGTTGTTGATACATTTTACGAAGGCAAACTAGGTAGCCGTTGTTCTGGTTCTATGTCGTCAACACAAATTTAATTCAAAAGAAAGAAACAGATTTAAAGGACAAGCGGATCGATTTCATTGCACCGGGTGTTATCCCGTATGGCTTGGTCTCTTTCTGCCTAGCGACCCACCGTAAGCGTCGCACAAAGCACGAACTCCGTAGCTCCATGGACGAACCCCACAGGATTCTCTGAGAAAATTGCACTGAGGATGGGGACGGAGCGCTTATGGGAATGCCTCGAATGCTGTGATGTCGGTTCCTAAATCAATCAATCAACCAATGACGTAGGCTGGGGTTGAACCAACAACCTTCGGAGCGTTAGGCAGGTGGCGTATCCACGTCCCCACGGAGACTCCAAACTGCTTATCTAGGTAACCTCTTACACATGCTTGCTGACTTCCCTTTGATATATACACACCTGCTTTTCTCGCATGCACTTCTTTTTGTCTGCATCTTTGTTCTGATTCTCCTCTTTGTGAGCAATTGTTTCTCTAACAATGTTTCCTCGTCTATAGTTACCTTTTCTGTGAGTCATACACGTGTAATTCTTGTGAACGCCCTCAAAGTTCTCTTTTCGCCAGTCGTCTAAACGTGGCTATAGAAATTATACACCTACACCACTTCTGATTTCTTGCATACAGATAGTCTCCTCCTTGTGTGTGAGTGTGTGTATGTGTGCGTGTATATAGAGTGTGAGCCACGGTTAGCGTATTGTTTAAATGCTCGTACTGCCAATCTGGAGGTAATAGGTTTAAATCCGCATGGAAGCAACGTTTAAATAAATTGACCCTGCTGCCAAGTTTTTCCAGCCTAAAATGGGCAATTGGGAATGTCATGGGAAATAAATGCGGCAAGCTTGATTCTACCTGTATCCAAACGAGACTCGATTTGGTATATAGAAACATGCGTCTTGCACCATATGACCACAACGCCTGAGGTGTGTAAAAGGATAAGTTAATAAGGAAGTCACAAATAGCTGTAGAAAAATAACTACGCATGATAACAACTTCAAACCAGTTTATTTTTATGCATACATTGTCCCTTTATTTCTCAACATAATTTCCACCAACATTGACGCACTTATCCCATCGTTTTATCAGTCCTCCCAAACTGGCTGCATAGAAGTGCGTGCTTTGTTTTCATTCACCGGCCATCCCACAAAACTGTGTGACTTACTTTTTGACTCGCCCTCGTAACTTTTTTTTTCTCTCTATCCAGCTATTACACCGCTTTACGGGACAAACATTTGTCAGCATAAACACTGACAACTCACCTTGGCGGGAGACATTTCGCGAATGACACCGAAGTTGAATGTGAAGTGAAAACGTGGTTTAGAAAACAGAATTGTTTTTTGCAATGTCTTTCTGTGCTTCTGTACCCGCCATTCCAATACCATCAACTCCTATATGTGCCGGTATCCATCACGTCATCAACATTGAATATCCTCTGGTATCTAGATAAGTGAACACTGGCAAAACTGAGGTGAAAAAAAGGCAAAGGAAAGGCAAACAAAGGTTAGTTACTTAGTTAGTTAGTCGACAGATCATCCTCATTGCACATCGAACCATTGAGTCCATACGTGCTCGGATCCCCTCCTCAGTAAATCCCCCAGCGTGTAGCGGCTCACGACACCAGTTCTGTGTTCGTTTATTAATCGTCTTTGGCTTCCTGCATAGTGTTCGTGTTTGGCCAACGTCTTTTAACTTGCTGTTCTCGCAGCCTGACCATGGTTGTAGATTCCCAGTCATCGTTTTGTTCTCGTAAACGACTTACTTCTCGTAGAGCATTCAGCATGTCTGCCTGGTCTATGGATCGTCTGCCTTCCACAGTATCCCTACCTGCAAGCTTGTCAGCCTGCCCATTCCCTTGTACACCCACATGTCCTGGCCCGAAGATGAAACTAATCTTTGCCAGCCGAGACCGCTCCAAAGACAGCAGCCTTTTTCTTCGGACCCACCCCAGCTCTATCATCCTGAGCATACTCATTGAGTTACTAAGGACACATGCCCTAGTGAATGTCTGTGTCTCGAGCCATGTTATTGCTTTACTTACTGCCATAACTTCCATAGTCAGGCTGCTTGTGGTCAAAGCAAAAGCGCCAGACTATTCCTTCACACTTTTGCCTCCGGCCGGAGCCGTAAAGGCCCATGAATTTCTCACTCCCCATTGGATGACCGACCTATCCGTGTAAATGACAGCATCGACCTCTAACGAATTCTCAAAGATCAGAGCCTGTACTTCCGCCTCCACAGCAGCTGGATTTTCTTGTCTGCATTTCCTATCTAGTTCGATGCACACTGAAACGGATGTACAGATGTCTGTTGTCACTTGTATCCACTCCTCGCCTTGTTCTAAGTCCTCAAGCGAACACACCTGCTGAAGAATGTCTTCGTCTTGACCCATCCACGACTTTCCTCTTTCTAACTTGCTGCCCTTTATCTTCTTAATCTCGCTGTGCAGTGGATGATAGGCAGATAGGCACGCTCTTGGCAAAATTGTATTCTGTCCCTCATGGTTGGAAAATCAAGAAAATAGCGCATCGCCCTGCATGCATCTCTTCTACATCCAAGAATAATTCGCATAACTTCGTTCTGTATCCTTTCCATCCTTTCTATCTGCTTATGGCTGAGAAGTCTGGATCGCCATCGCATACTCCAAAACAGAAAGACCAGACCCTCGTACAGAAGACATAGACGACGCTGCTCACAGTTTGCCGCCGCCATCACCCACATCGCAGCCAAAGCCCGCTTCGCCTTTGTTCTTTGTTATCACAGTAGAGACAAGAACACAGACCTGCTCCAAGAATGGTGATCATATGGTATGACAAACAATGACCGTCCAGGCTTTTCGGCATGACACATGATGATAATGATTCGCTAAGATCTCCTCTGTGCCCATGATGACTCGTGTGAAGTTAATTCCGGGTCACTTATTTTTCTGAGATCAAAGGGCGTCGGGTGTTTGTAGGTATGTGATGGTTGCGGGTGTGATGTTCGTTGTGTGATGGTTGTTTTGATGTGATGTTTAGTGCGTGTGTGGTGTCTACAGGTGTGGGGGTGTAGTATTATGTTTTCGGGTATGTGATGTTTGCTGGTATGTGATGTTTGCGGATGTGTGATGTTTATTGGTGTGTGATGTTTGCGGATATGTTTTGTTTGTGGGTATGTGATGCGCGCCTGTGTGTGTGATGTTTGTGGATGTGTGTGTAATGGGTGAGTTGATGATTTCAATCTATAATCAGCAATGTAGTCTAGACTGCATTGTATCTATCTGTTATAAGTAGTAATCGTTTTCATGGATTTCAGTGTATCATCAAGGAATTTATGTGTGCAATTTTAACATATCATGTAGCAATTTAAAGTGGCTGAATCGGTCAAAATTATATGCATGATCATTACAGAGAATTCATTAATAGCCATTATTAGATGACTATCTCAATTTCTGACTGTTGGTCAAATTGCCATAAACAAAAGTACATAGTATACGACGGCACTGTAGCTTCAGGAATAGTGAAACTGTTTTCACAATTGCCCGACGTAACGAATATACGGTTCAAAATTGGCTGCGGGCAATTTGGAAGCAGACTGCTTTGTGTTGATTTCTTCAGTGGAATCCCAGCACCCAGCTTTAAACTAGGTTACTGGGAAAGCAATGAAACTGGGAAACCACCAAACGGAAAAGTGCCTAGTAAATCACAAACCGGCTATAAATGATGAGGTTGATTGCAATGTCCAATAATGGGACAGGCAATTAGGTAACCTAGTGTAAAGCTGAGTGCAGCCAAGCAATTCAATGTCCCGTCGTTAAAATATACTATCCATATCACATATCCACAAAAGTCTAGCAGTGTCACATGCAAAATTCTTGGTGCGTTAGGAAATGGCGGAGAGTACTTGCACATGTTTCACTCCAGTCGAGAATCTGCTCATTTCATGAATTTTGAAATTTTTGGCAATTCCAGATCTGACTTCTTTGTGTGTTCATTTCATGGACAGGGCAAATATTTGTCCAGTTCACGAGTGGATCAGACCTCTGCGTAATAACATCAACCAGTTTGTTGAGACGGGTGGGAGTCGGTTAGAGTTACGGCGGGGACCTGTCGGAATGAAACCAAGTCATCATCAGTCCAGCATGGCCGAGCGGATAAGAGCGCTCGTTCTGAAACATCCGGCGAGTGATGCCAAAGTAGTTGGTCCAACCCCTACACCGGTCAGTTGAACTAAAATGTTGACTTCTCGTCCTTGACTTGGGACGTAAATTACAAGCACCTATGAAGTCGGAGTGGGTTCGCCTGATGGCGAGGGACACTGGTAATAGGGAAAGCTAATCCACACGCAACAAATCAATCTAGTGCACTAGAAGCAGTAGCACGTGTATGCACTACGTTTAAGTTCAATGCGAGAGAACGAAAAAAAAAAACAACAACAACAACATAAAAAACAATCACAATTCGTCAGTTCACAAGTGGTACAAAGGCGAACAACTCGATTGGAAACAATTCGAAAACAACAACAACAAGATATCAATTTCTTCCTCTTGCTCGTCTTCCATGTTACAAAGTTTTCAGGTATATTTCCTCAGATAACGTGCCGAAGAAATGTTGACTATCTACGTCTAATTTCTCTAATCAGTTAACAGCTTTCATCTAGTTTTTTTCTTGATTTTTCTGGAAAGATTTGCCTCACATATATGTCTGCATGTCTGTGATATTTTTTGTTTTTGCATTTTACACATGCATTTAACAAAACCACATTGATTCAACAGACCACGTGGATTTATCAAACCACATATCACAGCCAGCATTAATCATTGATTAACGTCGTCAATACAGACAAGGCGTCTGGCTAATTCCACAAGCCAGAATCTAAACCGCTAATGCCAAATTTGGTCGACTCCATGGCGACTTGGCCCTGGCCCGTACCGGCCGCCTCTCCTCTCGCCGCCGTGGCCGCACTTCTCAGAATGACATCCTCACATCTGGCTCACGTTACTCAATCATTTTATCGTGATTCTACCTATGTTTTCATACCGATCTTCCAGAGGATAATTGAATTACGTGTCAGGTCTGAGGTAGTGTTGAATCATATGCTGTGTTTAATCAAGTTCGCGATAGATAAGGAGGGAAACGGCAGGCCAATGTTTGATTTCTTATATTTTGTTACGTTTTGAAGCGCATGAAATATTTATCGTTGGTGTCGTTTTCATTAAATACCCCCCCCCCTCTCTCTCTCTCTCTCTCTCTCTCTCTCTATCTCTCTCTCTCTCTCTCTCTCTCTCTATATATATATATATATATATATATATATATATATATATATATATATATACACACACACACACATACACACACACGAGGGTATTTGCGTAGTATTCCGTTTAGAAATGTATGCTTGACTACAAAAGATATAAGGCATATTCAGAAGTTGGGTTGTTGTACCAAATCCCTTGGGGCTTTACTGGGTTGGGGTACACCTTGACCTTCCCAACCTGTACTGACCACAACACAAGTATGGTTCGTCTACCGACCCCACAGACCCTGGACACCACCTGTCGTTCACTCTCTCAACCTATGGACTAATACCCTTAGGGGGCTCAGTTTAGAAGACACACATAATCTCTTAAAAAGTCGCTTAAAAGTAGACAGGGTCGACTTCATTGCACTTGGTTCTATCCCATATGACTCGGTCTCTTTCCGCAGCGCGGAAAGCGTCGAACAAAGCACGAACTCCGTAGCTCTAGCGACGACCCACAGGAGTCTCCGAAAAAATTTCACTAGTGAACCCTGAATTGTACCTACAACCTTCAGAGTCCGAGTCAAACGGCTTGACCACTTCGCCACGGAGACTCCCTTGACACACATAAACTCAAGCAAATGCATGCTAACAAATGTGAAATGTATTATACAAGATCGTCCAGATGTGAAGAATGGATACCGGGATCGAGAGTAGATCTACGTACAGCTAGACAACAGAATGTACAAGATTCAGTGATGATCCAAGTATCATCAAAAGGCAAGTGAGATTCTGTCGTGTGCGTACGCCCGGTCATTTCCGTTATCTCACCGGGATCCCTCCATTTGAGTGCTGACTTGAGGGTTGCGGAAGCACCCGGTCTCATCAAAGTTCCACGGTGATTACCAACTGAGTTCCGATGACAGGATGTCAGTATTAACATAGTTCGGTGAAGATGTGTCATCCTGTGACATAGCGGACACGAGGTGGATTCACACGGCGAAGTCTGACTGGGGAGACCCTATAGCATTAAGCGTCCCACTATGAAGCTCTATAAGATGACCAAATACGTTGCAAGCCTTCTGGGTTAGTTCGCCCTAGGGCTCACATTGTTCTGAACTGACCCGTTCAGGGCGTTAGAAGTAAGGATAAACTCCATCGCCAATTATTCTGGTAGATGTTCAATGGTACCATGGGCGACTAATCATATGACAGTTCGGACCTCAACTTGGTTCGGATAACGTTGCGTGTATGTCATACTGAAGATCAAAATAACAAAGACACATAAGAACGTTGCTCTGTCTCTCTACACCATCTGGGTCTTGCCAATTCAGTAGGATTTGTCATTGATGACATTCATTAATCGATTCGTAACCTCTCTCACCTGCGTTTTGAAATGCACCTTAGATTTGAACCTGTCAGGTGATACTAGTTCATAAACTTCGGTTGTGTTCTCACTGAGGGGATGAGGGGGGGGGGGGTGCTGATTCGGGCTAGCTACCAGTGCGTTGCCTCACCTAGATCATGGGCGGTCTCACTGGAGTGAGCATATAAGCCAGGTTCCTCCTTCTCAGAATACGCATCTTGATTACAACCTTGGAAGGCAGACCCTGCAAGGATAGGATCTGGTGAAATCATTTGGCAACAACTTGACATACATAGCACACATCAGAATTACATGCCGTCAGACAAAATGATAACCTATCATGGGTTACGCGATCATATTCATCAGGGAAAAAGTTCAGGCATGAGTGCACTTCCGTTGTCAGGCAGCACCTGGAATTGCTTGTCTTGGAGGCACGGTTCCAGTAAGTACCGGTTTGGTCGTCGCAGTACCCCTGTCAACTGATCCTTGTATCTCCCACTCTCTCTCTCTCTCTCTCTCTCTCTCTCTCTCTCTCTCTCTCTCTCTCTCTCTCTCTCTCTCTCTCTCTCTCTCTCTCTTCTTCCCCCTCTTCAATCACCATAGTAAAATATCGAAATCTTACATAAGTGTAGGGGTAATCTCTCATTGAGAATTGTCCGTGCGAAAAATTCCTTTTCATCATCATCATCATCATCATCATCATCATCATCATCATCATCATCATCATCATCATCATCATCATCATCATCATCATCATCATCATCATCATCATCATCATCATCATCAACATCATCATCATCATCATCATCATCATCATCATCATCATCATCATCATCATCATCATCATCATCGTCGTCGTCGTCGTCGTCGTCGCCGCCGCCGCCGCCGCCGCCGTTCGTCATCATCGTCATTAGTTTCTCCTCTGGGATCTCCGTCCCAGACCAAAGAGGAAACCCTCCTTGATACACCCTCTCCTATTGAAGGCAAAGGGTATTACAAATATACATGATATCAACGCTCATGTAGATGGTGAAAGTCTAAACCCTTACCCCATTCCCTAGCGGTGGTCAGAATATGAACGGTTATACTGGTCTGGTAGGAAAAGTCCTCTCATATTTAGAATGCTGCACGCATCCCATCCCATCCCATCGTTCCTCTCATCTCTAGAGGTATATAAAAACCCTCCCCCTCAACGCCCTACTCCAAGTATAGTTATCCCAAGACAATGTGGGTAGAGTGTAGTAGAGTGAAGATTATAAAATCTAACGTCCCTTCAGGAATCGTGATGCAAATACACACGCTATTCCTCCCAGAATGGAGCTGAACAAACACCCGCTGTTCCTCCAGGAATCGCGAAGAAGATACACACCACCACCCCACATTGAATAAATCAACACCACAATCACCTTGAATCAATCAGTACCACAATCACATTGAGTAAATCAGCACCACAGTCACATTGAATAAATCCGTACCCCAATTACATTGAATAATTAAGTCCCACAATCACATCGGCGTTCCAGTCTGAATCGCAAGGAGCAACCCCACATCAGTATACGGTTCTATAACTCTCGCACCAACCTAACCGATGCCATTGTATGCACTGTAACCGGCAGATTAATCAACAATTATCCTAACACATGACGCGCCTTACTTCATCCCGTCCTGTCTGCTTGAATAGCACTGGGGACTAGATTCCCCTGGTACGCACATCTTACCAACTTCAGTAACCGACATCACAGCGCTTATCCTGATTTCTCACAAATAAATGCAAGAACCTAAATCAACCAGATAGTCTATCGAGCAAACTACAGGCCTGTACTAAAGGATTTCAATAAATCAAAATCACTAATCAGTATTCAAAGGATTAACTGATAGATAGAAAAATCAACAAACACTCAGCCATAATGTTGTCGGGTGCTGGGACTCTCCATTTAGACAGCAATGGTCCGAAACACACGTCTTGTTGCGAGAGAGAAGTGACTGCTAATGGCTGTCTTCTGTTTCCCCTGAGCATACTCTTGGAGCTCGCAGAAGTCGCAGTTCCTTTTGAAAATCACTATTCCCGAGATGTATGGGTTCTCCCCACGAGAAACCCATCTAGGTTCAGTCCAGGGGTCTTCGGGTGCATAACGCCAGCCCGAAATAACAACAACTAGAAAGAGAAAGAACATTCCAGTACGTAAGATCTACTCCGTCTTCCCCGAGGCTAAACTTAGCTCGGGTACCTGATAGCTCCGCGAAACCCCGCATATTGGGAGTTTCTCCTCCGCGAAGTCATGCCTATTGGTAATTTTGCGACAGTTGTAAATTATGAGAATAATTGGCACAGCTTTTCACTCACACAAAACCCGCAAATCCGCGTTTTAAAAGTTTACAACAAACAAACGGCTACTCAACAGCTATGTCTGTTTTCCTCGCCTCTGATATTGTTTCTTTGGTCCACTTGATAGAACGGGGAACTCAGGTCCTAGCATGCCGTTTTCTTCCTATATCGGAATTAGATCTTGCGATCTCAGTTTAAAGGCGTATTTTTTTTCCATTTTAGGGCTTCCACCGTCCTTACAAATCGTATGTTATTCCTTTCTTGAAGTTACACATCGCATAATCTGGGATTATCTCACCTTGGTTCACTAATGCAAGTTTGTGAAGATGTCTCTTATCTTTTTCTAAATCCTTAGCCGAGATCCTCATTGTCGCAAGCATGTATTCAAGGCAGTATTTTCGTTTAGAATCACTTGTTATCATCCCATGCATCAATGTTATGGTGGTGGGAGTATTGGTGATGCGGGAAAATTTTAAACTTAACTGGTCTTTCAGAAATTGGGATAGTCCGATGATGCAACGGAAAAGCTTATGGACCAATTTCGTTATAAATATGGCACACTAAACCACAGAAACAGGAGCAGTAAAATCACTAAATGTTATTGAAAAGCACAGAAGACACACTGAATAGTATCTTTAAAAAGGCACGAGGCAACAACTGAATCGACCACTACAGAGACAAACACGGAGCTGCGGTAACGTATTGTAATGGCTAGACGCTGGCTTTTCGGCCCTTTGGTCATGGATTCGAACTCCAATTGAGGCAGATTTCTATCTCAGTCTAAAATGGGTAACAGTAAATGTCTTGGGAAGAGAAAGAGGTCAGTGGGATATTGACTCCATAACCCCTAGGGCGCCGATAGATCTATATAATGACGAGTCTAGCACCATACTCCCGATACCCGTTAACACGTGTAAAGATGATCTTTACTTATTTATAGACACACCCTGATACGAATCTGATCATTACAAATTACGACAATGTCTCTCTGAAGTCTAATACGACAAGGTCTCTCTGAAGTCTAATCTGCTTTCGGATTTCCTCTTCTTTCTTGTCTTACACGAGTTTCGATCAATACCTAGGATCTGTATGTTTTCCACGTTGGTGGCAAAGATTCCTTAGCAACAGAAAAACCGCAGAAAATTCTGAAAGCTTTACTTTTTATATCCTAAACAATGTATCAGACGTTCATTGTTCAGTCCACGCGTCGCCGACTCTTGTCTGGCCTTGGTCGATATTTAATAGTAACCAGCGCATTTAGTTTTATATAGCTTTGTAAATCCAGGTGAAGAATACCTTGCTTAAGAACTATATTGAGCCAATCTTGATGTATGGAAGCGAATCATGGATAATTAGCAGACACGTGAGAAATTATGTAGAATATAGGGAAATGTGATTCTATGAAAGAATGGTGAGAACCCCACGGACAGACAGAAAGGGCAATGAAGATATCTTAAAGGAAGTTAACTCACAAAGAGAACTGGTTGCTCGCATAAGAAAACAGTCCACATTCTTAGGACATGTCATGAAAATTGGACAGCTGGAGGATGTCGCCACAACGGGAAAGTTGGAGGTGAAGAGAGGCATTGGGAGACCTGGAGAGAGGATCCTAGACAATTTGGCATTATGCCATGGAGGAACACCAATATTATCAGTGACTGACAGCACACGAGACAAAAGGCTGTGGACAGACATGATCACCAACTCATCACGGCATGGACTATATTTCTCTTCAAACTTTCGTGACGTTTCAATTGACTAAAATATTTAAATTTTCTTGGTTTTATTGTTACGAAATTATCTTATGAATATTTGAATATTAGAGAACCGATTGAGCCTACATCTGTAGGAAGTAAAACAGAAAGTCAGGTCTTTCCAGGTATAGTTGAGCTACCGTCCAACAGGAGACAGTATAGCCTGCTTTCTGTTAGCTTCGAATATTGGGAGGTGCTCACCAAGCCCGACACCCCACATTGTGTCAACGGCTTCTGGCGGAGGTGCGCAATTATGATGGCACGAGCCTTACTCTAGTGTGCGGAAATGCAGTGTTAGACTAAATTTCATGGCAGGTCAGAGAAATCCCTAAGTTTGGGTTGACAACTGGACTAGGATGGAAGCTCCGACAGGCGGACATTTAGACCATTGATTTGAGGATCCGGCAACTTCTGCAGCTTGTCTTAATCCACATATATTGGCGTTAACTTTCGTCTGGAGTAAACTGGGCTGGCGGAGAGAGGGATCATGCTGTATGGGCAACACATGGTCTCTAAATTCAGCACAAGCTTTGTGCTATGGAGGGGTATAACTCTATTTTACAAACTATCGTCTATCAAGGCGAAAATGTTCCATGAAGTAAACAGTGACACCATAGACCCCATGAGCATGTCCTCAAAGAAGACTGAAGAGGGTTGGTATGAGATTGATTATCTCACGCAGTAGAACAAAAAACCAGCTAAATTCCAACGAGACATGAGCTGGCCTACAAAGGGCCTAGCGTGCATGGTTGTGGGTCTGTACACCTTAAGGAACGGTTCCCGTGACAAAATGGTTAAGCTGTGTGCCTACATGCTCAGAAGTTCCTGGGTTCGTCTTCCGACTGCGTCATCCGGTTCGCGAGTGCAAGTTTGTCAGAGTTGTCTGGGGGTCGTCGCCGGAGCTACGGAGTACTTGCTCTGTGGGACGCTTTCGTTGCGCAGTGTTCAGGTGGGGAGAGACCGAACAATACGGGACAAAGACCAGGTGCAGTGAAGAAGATTATGTTGCTTGTTAACACTTTTTAACTCCTCTAGGAGTCTCAAGGACAGAAAAAGAGGATGAAGAAGAAGAAAATGATGAAGAAGAAGAAGAAGAAGAAGAAGAAGAAGAAGAAGAAGAAGAAGAAGAAGAAGAAAAAGAATAAAAAGAAGAAATTTGTAGGAAGGCTCAAATATCAGCCTAACATCATGCAGCGATTTCACCACGAACCAACAGATAAGTGGCTTGGACATCTTATGAGGAAGAAAACAGTTAGTTGCGTACCCTTTACGGGATATCGCAGTGAACTCCAGCATTTCTTGACTATTTATTGGTAAGTACATTGAATAGTTTGCCACAGCCTAATCAATTACCGGCAAGATTATAATAGAATTGGATAAAGGGCCAGATGGTGACCAAAAAAGCGACGGATAGATAACATGTAGACTATTCTAAACAAACACGGATACGTCACATTGACGGCAACACATCTGGCCTTTTTATTGAAGCTTTAGCTCCCCATACTCCCATACATATCGGCAAGTGTTGAATAGGAAAAGACACGTCACCCACATGGAGCTAGTCAATAGACAATAACTAGACAATAATAGACACAAGAGGGAACTAGAAGAAGAAGAAATTAACATGTATAGACACTACGGATTTAAATAATAATTTTTCAAAAATGTCCCATAGCAAGTACTTGCTTATATATGTAGTTTTAGGGTGGTAACATTTGTGTACGCATGAGTACACGGGGAACGAGATGTCCATTGTTTCTCTCATATAATGAACGACATTGGCTGACATTGAGCTCTTGTCCGAGGGCACTCATGCCAGTGTCAGCGTGTTGTCCATACCATTAAAACCAACACACCTGAAACGGAATTGAATTGGATAACGTTAAATGGGGTGAAGATGTATGCATCATAAACCAGTTAGGCGGAAGAAGGTTTCGGGCAGATGTGGTACTGCTAACCCAATAGATCTATGTTTGTCTGGAGATTGGACCTAGCGACCCAGTTTCCACGCCAAAGCAGAGGTTAGTAAATATGTCGCAGGACTTATGATGTCATGAACAATCGACACTAAAGGATTGATGTGGGCAATATCAAGCCATTCGTCTTGCTGCTTGATAAGTTTTCTACCACTCTTTCTGTAAGACTGGGTCGTTGTTAGAACAATTTGAAGTAATGAAGTAAATGACCTTTTGTAAACGTCTTAAGGAAAGACAGAAAAACCAATGACAAAGTCCTATAAAACCGTAAACTGATTAGAGAAATTAGACGCAGACAGTCAAAATTGTTTAGACACATTATGAGAAGAAATAAATTGGAGAACTTGGTGACAACTGGCAAGATTTAGGGGAATAGAACAACGGGAAGGCAGAGAAGTAAATACCTGAAAGGCTTGGCCACGTGGCATGGTCGAGACAAGAACACTGAGCTGATCCACGACTCTAGTGATCGCGTGAGGTGGCGAAAGATGACCGCCCACGCTTATCGACATAGCATATGATGAATGAAGGCGAAAGGGTATATGGTGCAAGACCCATATTTTTTATTGAACAATCGGAACTCTATGTGTGATGTGGTCAGTGTCACGCCGGTTTCTTTTACTTCCTCAAGACACTTCCTGATACCCATGTAAGACTGGGAACCAAGATCAGTTTTAAGAGCCCGTTAAAAGCCATTATGGTCACGGAAATGCTCTTCTCACGCAGATTTCGAACTAGCGACCACCGGACGGCAGTCGAGTACACTGACCATTATGCCATCTCGGCTCTGTCTTGCAGTGGCAGCTCACGCTAAATCGCCGCCGGTGCAACAGACGATTCCAATATCGCCGCTCAAGTTACTGATCTCACGGGCAGTAACGGCTTTTCGCATTTCATGCTCGGTTCTTCTTAGCTGCAGATGATGTTATAATGGGAGATACAAATTCATGCGGCAATTCGGTCGCCACATCAGTGATAGAAACGGGCCGGGAGACTTCAAGCTGTGATGGACTCCCGCCTGGGAAGGCAATCTGTTTGAAATCATATACGTGATACTGAGGTAAACTGTGTATATTACATATGTGGCATCTCGTAGCGTGGCTGATTATTAACCGTGGATGTCCGGGGGAATGGTCTCTCCTGAAGAAATCTCATTGCTCTATGTTAAAAATTAGCTGCATATCCTTTAGAGAACGTCGCAGAGAGTTGAAATTACGTAGTGCTAGGGATAAGATGACTGTGGTCGTGGGTTCCAATCTTTATCCAGGCAAATATTTGGAAGTTTACCATGGGCGACACGGCTTAACACAAGTACCTGGAACTGTCTTTTGAAGGTTAGGCGCCGGGGTGATATTTAACACATCACTCCTCTATTGTAGATTGGTCTATAAAGCTTTGGGGCATGCAACCATATGCCCGATGCATTTCAAAGGCTGTACAAGGGTTCTTCTATATAGTAACTTACACTGAGTTCATTGATGAATCTGTGTCACATACATTTCTCAACCTTTACTCTACATCATTATTATCGTCGTCATCTTCATCGTCGCTATCACATCATCATTAATATCATCATCGCCATCACATCATCACTAATATCATCATCATCGTCTTTATCATCCTGATCATCATCGTCATCATCATCATCTTTATACCACCATCCAGTGACTTGTAATTTGCAGCTAATCCTCCCCCTCCCCCCTCTCCATAAAAAAAATTCAAAAAGTATCTCTGTCATGTGTATATTATCTGTTACATCTTTAATCTACCTGTGCTGTCATGGTCCTCTTCTCGGCGTCCCCGATACACATCCATCCATAATTATCTATTCCAGACAGTCTTATGTTTGAACATGCTCAAACTATTTCATTTTCATCAATTTTATTTGTCTTAATAACAAACAATCTTCAGTACAACTTTCTTGTTTAATTAATCTTGTCTTTATTGTCACCCTTAAAATGTTTAATGCTCTTCTATATAACTTGTTTTCAAAGATGTATGTGAGCTTCAGTCCGTCGGGAATATACATGCTCTTGGTGCTCTAATTAATGTTGTTCTATCGGTTACAGTCCATCATCATCATCATCATCATCATCATCTTCCACTTCTGCCGTCAAGCGTCGTGGGGAGGAATAATTTGCGTTCCAGCGCCCGGTGGACGGCACTGGATAGTGTCATTCCGTGTGGTTGTACAATGTCTCTGATGTCGTCAATCCATTTTCTTCTTGGACGTCCGCGTGGTCTCGTCGCAGATGATCTTTGATGTAAGGCCAGTGATGGTAGTTGCTGATGTTGCATTCTAACAACATGGCCAAACCACTTGATCTTCTGTCTTTCAATAAATGTGGCACAAGGTGTTGATCCCGCAGTCTGTCTGATAGTAGCATTTCTTACTCGGTCTCGGATTGTTAAGTTGGCAGCTCTCCTCAGGCATCTCATTTCGCAGGTGTTGATTTTGCGAAGGTGTAATTTGGATAAAGTCCAGGTTTGAGATTGGTAGCATAGGGTTGGTATGAATATGCTGTTTATTATCTGTCGGTTTGCGGACATGGGTATGTTTGGATGCTTCAGTAAGGGTGATAGTTGATATGTAAGTGCACTAGCCTTTTGACATCTGATTTCAATTTCTCTGTCCAATCTGCCATCTTCTGTGATCATACTTCCAAGGTATTTGAATTCTTTAACTTGTTTCAGAGGTGTGTTATTTATCTGTATACTTAGTGGACCTGGCGATCTGCTAACTTGCATTACTTCGGTTTTGGCTGTGTTTATACTCATATTGTATCTGCTGCAGGTTGAACTCAGATTAGTAATATGATTTTATAGTCTGCCCTCGTCGCTGTAAAACAGGCACTGATCATCTGCAAATAGAAGTTCATTTATTCCCTGTGGGTCAGTTGTTTCATCTGGAGTAAAGAGTTCTAAATTTTCTGAATCTGTTCTGTCGAGACTTGCTTCTTTGGAAATTCTGTCCATGTAGATATTGAATAGCAGGGGAGAGAGCACACATCCCTGCCTCACTCCTGTATTGACTGTGAACATATCTGATATACCTTCTGTGTTCTTACTGCACTTTGGCTCGAGTGGTACATGGCTATGATGTTTTCTACCAGTTGCCCTTCTATCCCATAATCTTCAAGGATGGTCCATAATTTGTATCTGTCTACTCTATCAAAAGCCTTTTCCTGATCTACAAACACAATATTCTGCTGGTCACTATATTCAATAGTTTTTTCACAAATTTGTCTAAGTGTAAATAATGCATCAGTGCAACTTTTACCTTTCCGAAAGCCGAATTGTGCTTTGCTTAACTGTTGTTCAACTATTGGTCTAGCTCTTTGTTCCAAAAGTTTTGCATACATTTTCCCTATATGGCTCAGGAGTGATATACCTCTGTATGTTTCGCACTCTCTCATATTGCCTTTCTTTTTCCATATTGGTAATATTATTGCCTGTTGCCAATCATCTGGGACTTTTCTTTCTTCCCATGCTATATTAAAAAGTCTTGTTAGCCATTTAACTCCTGTTTCCCCACAGGCCTGAATAGCTTCTGTGGTTATTCCATCTGGACCTGGTGATTTGTTTTTAGGACTTTTCTGTATAATTGCTTTGACTTCTGCAGGTATGAAATTTGGTTCTTGCTGTCCCTGGCGTTTAGGCACAAAAGTGAGGTTTCCTATGTTATCTGTGGGGTTAAGTAGTTCTTGAAAGTATTCTGCCCACCTTGCTAGTCTTTGTTGTGGATACATGTCTATTGTGTGAATTGCGTATTGTGTATATTGTGTATAGTCTATACATGTGTGAATTGCTTTACCTATTGCAGATATCCAGTATTTGTTCTTTTAATTTCTGTCAACACAATTTTACCGCCCGTCAGCTGCAAACCTAGATATTCAAATCTGCCGGCCGTAAGCATGGCCGAATGGACCACATCACTCGCTTTTAAACATCCGGTGTGCTGATGTCGGGGTAGCAGGTTGAAACTCTACACCGGCCATTTTGACTAAATTTTTGACTTCTCGTCCTTGACTTTGGTAAATCACAAGTACCGCAGAAGTCGGATTGAGCTCGCCTGATGGCGAGGGACACTGGTAATAGGGAAAGCTGATCCACACGCATAAACGCAGTCCAGTGCACTAGAAGAAGTAGCACGTGCATGGACTACGTTTGAGTTCAAAGCGAGTGAATGTACACACAACAATTATTTACTTTCTGTATTTTCTGCCCATTCATAAACATACTAACAGTTGCCGTGGAGGGTCAGATCTAGTGAGTCTTCAACATCCCATGTCCAGTGTCTTCGTGATGAGCTCATAGAGGCTTCACTCAATCTACGCGTGCGCTTGTGTGTGTGTGTGTCTGTGTGTGTGTGTGTGCGCGCGCGTATACAACAAAGCAAAGAATAGGACTTTGGAGACAAACAGGCGGTAGGTAAAAATCTGTTTGAGAACAGATAATGGAGCAGCAGTCAAATGGGACCAGAAAACGCGGCATTAATAGATACACACGCATACACTCACACACATGTCCTCATTGATCGGATCATGGCCCAGTTCGGCCCGTGAAGAGACATAGAAAAACAAAATACACGACGCCTTTACATGGCGAAATACGTCGAGGAAAGGCTAGACGAACACATAATCAGACAGCATATAGTCTGGGACTCTTCGCTGATTGTTGAAGGCGAGGACTGAGCAAGTATGGGTACGTCCCGAGTGCTGCAATGTCTGGTGAACACGACAACTCCAGATACCTTAATGCTCATTAGGCATACGGTTAGTTAGTCGCGGTTCCATCTTCAATGCAACGGGTCGTCCCAATGGGGACTCTGCTCCTGCGCCAGTGAATATCACACAAAATGCTCATCACTGCCCAATGTGAAAAGTGGAACAGAAAGGAGTCTCGGCAAGCCAACAGCCCGCTTCCGGTCCCCAACATGGAGGATAGGCAAGGAGTCTCGGCAACCCAATAGCTCGCTTCCGGTCCCCAACATGGCGAAAGGCAAGGAGTCTCGGCAAGCCAACAGCCCGCTTCCGGTCTCCAATATGACGGAAAGGCAACGAGTCTCGGCAAGCCAACAGCCCGCTTCCGGTCCGCAACATGGCGGATAGGCAAGGAGTATCGGCAAGCCAACAGCCCACATCTGGTCCCCAACATGACAGATAGGCAAGGAGTCTCGGCAAGCCAACAGCCCACATCCCGTCCCCAACATGACAGATAGGCAAGGAGTCTCGGCAAGCCAACAGCCACATCCGGTCCCCAACATGACAGATAGGCAAGGCGTCTCGGCAAGCCAACAACCCGCTTCCGGTCCCCAACATGGCGGATAGGCAAGGAGTATCGGCTAGCCAACAGCCCGCATCCGGTCCCCAACATGACAGATAGGCAAGGAGTCTCGGCAAGCCAACAGCCCACATCCGGTCCCCAACATGACAGATAGGCAAGGAGTCTCGGCAAGCCAACAGCCAGCTTCTGGTCCCGAACATGGCGGATAGGCATTGAAACGTTAAAGCTTCTAGAGTGGGCATATGGTGCTAGTCCCATATTTTGATAGTCCAGTGAGCACTCTCTGGGAGATGTAGTCAGTGTCACGCCGACTGTATCTAGTCCTCAAATGATTCCCTTTTAATCTCTTTAGGCTGGGTCAATCTTTGCGCCCAGGTTAATAAAACAAAAAACCGTCTCGACACGGACTTCTAACCCAATGACCACCGGGCCGACATTCCAGCGACTACAACACAAAAGATCTACAATAATTGTTGGATATTGTAGTAACAAGGAGTGCAAATAAAAGACTCTCCTTGAACATCAAGAAAACAGTACCAAAGGTGATATCAAAGAAAAAGCTAACACCAAAATATGAAATGGAAATAGAAAGGTCAATTCTGAACCAAGTGGACAATTTTAAATACCTAGGGGAATTTATAACATCAATGGCTCGGAAAGCTGAAGAAGAAGAAGAAGAAGAAGATGGAAGATACACAATATAGATTAAGAACAGAATAAGGCAAGCAAAAGCTGCATTTCAGAAAATGAATAATATCTTTTTAAAAAAAAGAAAGAGAGAGAGAGAATGCTAAAGTGCTATATAGACCCTGAGTTGCTATATGGCAGTGAATCTTGGAATGTAAATGAAAAAATAATAGGAAGAACTGGGAAGTAACAGAGATGTAGCGAATTGCTTGGACTGCTAAAGTAACTAACGACGATTGCCTGAAAGAGGCTAATGAAACTAGAACATTATATACAACAATAAGAAAGAGAATAACAGCTTTCTTTGGTCTTGTGATGAGAAGAGAGGCATTGGAGCAATCGTGACAACTGGAAAGATAGAGGGTAAGAACGACAGAGACAAACTAAAAGAAATGATGCTGGATGGAGGGAGACGGTGGCATGGACGAATATCATCAGCAGAGTTGATCCAGAACACCAAAGACCGAGATCTGTGGAGAGCCATGAACGCCTACGCCAGCTGGCATCGCACTTGATGGTGATGATGATGAC
>JACEFZ010015660.1:0-72500 GCA_014155875.1 Cepaea nemoralis | reverse complement strand
TATAGTGAAGTAATAATGAGAGAGATCAAAGAGAAGCCAGCAATACTAATCGAAGGTTATAATATAAACAATATACGCTATGCAGATGACACCGTATTGGTGGCGGATAATGCAACAGACCTTCAACAGTTGTTGGACGTTGTTGTAACAGAGAGTGCACAGAAAGGACTCTCCTTAAATATCAAGAAAACAGAAACAATGGCGATATCAAAGAAAATGGTGACACCACAATGTAACATAGAAACTCAAGGGGAAATTCTTAACAAAGTGTTTAATTTTAAATGCCTAGAGGCACTTATAACATCAGATGGAAGGTGTACAACAGAGATTAAGAGCAGAATAGGGCAGGCAAAAGCCGTATTTCAGAAAATGAAGAGTATCTTACGCAATAAAGTCACTATGAATGAGTGAAAGAACGAGGGTGGTGAAATGCTATATAGAACCAGTTTTGCTGTCTGGCAGCGAATTTTGGAATGTAAATTAACAATTAGGAAAAACTTAGAAGCAACAGAGATGTGGTTTTTGAGACGAATGTTGCAAATTCCTTTGCTTGCTTGCTTGCCTTGTGTTCGTTGGCTTGAGCTCCAACGCGAAGTCCTGTATGTCGGATGAAGGCACCCTATTGTCCAACATCAGTGCGATGTCATACAGGACCTGAGGTTTGCGTGAGTATTCGATGTCCCATGTCTGGCTTATTTGTGTGCAGACTGATGGTTCCTCGCCGTACAGGCAGACACTCTCCGACTTCGGAATAATCGGCGATCCTACTGACTTTAGCCAGGACCCCGAAAGGACCTGTAGCCCAGGACGCTCGACGAGGTCGCGTCAATAGGTCTTGGCCAGTATATAACCCGGCCCAGGTGCCTTGGAAACATCTCTGCGTCCCGCAAATTCGTTTGACTGCCAGAGTAACTAACAGCGGTTGCCTGAAAGAGGCTAATGAAACTATACCACTATATACAACAATAAGAAAGAGACAAACAGTTTTCTTTAGTCATGTGATGAGAAGAGAGGCATTGGAGAACATCGTGACAACTGGAAAGATCGACGGGAAGAGAAACAGAGGCAGACCAAGAGAAATGATGCCCGACGAATTGAGACGGTGGCTTGGAGGAATATCATCAGGAGAGTTGATCCAGAACACCAGAGACCGAGTTCTGTGGAGAACCATGAACGTCTACGCCAGCTGGCATGGCACTTGATGATGATGATGATGTTAAGATATAGGTTGTGATTTTCACTATTCTGTTGGGTTGAGGTTATTAGTTGTTCTATACCATTCTGGGATATGGATAGTCATACTGTATCATCAGAACATCGAAGCTCTTGTATTTCATGACCACCCTATTTAGGGCATCATTGCTCGTTGGCTACATCATCTCAGACATTTCTCATTATATTTTCGGCGAACAGGATAAACAAATAGGAGAACAGCACACAGACCTGACGGACTCCTTGCTTGATGTCAAACCAGTCTGATGTCTCGCCATCTATTCTAACCGCTGCTTGTTGGCCATGATTGTTAGCTAATTGGTCTCTGAAAATATGGAGCTAATGTCATATACCCGATACGCATGAAAGGTATGAAAAAGAACCATTTATGGTTATTGCAATAGCACAGCAAGAACGTCTGCAACATGGACACACAAAATCACACTGGCCACTTGAAAACGGTGCTCATTATCAACTTTCAATGTAAGATCTTTTTTCGAATTCGAACACGACACAATTGACTCAAATGGTATGTGTATTGTAGGATGCCGGTGCTTGAACTAATGGTCCAATAATCGCCCAGTTACTTACTAGTCCTGTCCAGTATGCAGTAACGAACGTAAACATATTTGGTAGTGGTTCTCAACCTTTTTTGGCCCATGTACCCCTTCACAATATACTCAGAATGTCATTCCCCCTTTCGTATATCCTCCCTATAAATTCTCCTCCCTCCCCCTACACAGCATACGTAAAAATGGAAGCTAACTTTAATAACACATATTAGAACAAGTCTAGACGTCTTCATGAAACGTGATTTGCGGGTCTACTTACATTATAAATTGAAAATCAGAAGGGCGAGAAGTACAGAAATGTAAAGTATGGAGAGAGAAACAATATCAAGTAATCGGTGTTTGTATTAACGCGATCTTGAAATAATCTTAATCTCCACCCCCGCCCCCAACATTAACACCCCCCCCCCCCTGGTGGGGAATTCCCCACCGGTTGAGAACCACTGATATATGGTTTCAACCAATTTTTGTTTTTAAAAAACTAAACACGGTCCGGCGATGTCAAAACCTAATCGACGGTTTTCATTGTAGAATGCGTTCTGTAGGTGTTGCGATCTCATAATTCTCTGAAGCCAGGATGTGTCGGTTGGCTGTTTAAATCTCAACATTTACTTAAGTTCTTATGATACACGACTGTTTAATCCAGTAATTTACTTCGGCTAGTTTAATTTGTGACTATTGATATACCATAATTTACTTTCCGATTTATACTGTGAGTATTGAAATACCATAATTTAGTTCCGCTGGTTTATTCTGTGACTGTTAAAATACCATACTTTACTTTGGCTGGTTTATACTGTTACTGTTAAAATATAGGGTGTATTTTTAATGACTCTGGGGTGTTTGAAAATATTGCTATTCCAAGTATTGTATTTACCCTCTGTGAACTCATGCAACATAAAAGGTAAATACAAAACTTGGAACTGCAAAATTTTCAAAAACCCCACAGTCATTAAAAATACACCCTGTACCATATTTTACTTCGGCTAGATTATACTGTTACTGTTAAAATAACATACTATACATTGGCTGGTTTATTTTGTGACTGTTGAAATACTACACTTTACTTTGGCGGTTTATACCGTGACTGTTGAAATACCATACTTTACTTCGGCAGTTTATACTGTGACTGTTGTAACAGCATACTTTTCTTCAGCTGGATTTTACTATGACCGTTGAAATACCATAATTTACTTCGGCTGGTTTATTCTGTGACTGTTGAAATACCATAATTTACTTCGGCTGGTTTTATACTGACTCTGTTGAAATTAACATACTTTTTTCAACTTGTTTATTCTGAGACTAGTTAAGTACCATAATTTACTTTAGCGTTTTATATCGTGACGTTTGAAATAACATAATTTACTTCGGCTGGTTTGTTCTCGGACTGCTGTAATATCATAATTTACTTCCACTGATTTATTATCTGACTGGAGTAATACCATAATTTACTTCAGCTGGTTTATACTGTGACTGTTGAAATACCATAATTTACTTCAGCTGGTTTATACAGTGACTGTTGAAATACCAAATTTACGTCGGCTGGCTTATTCTGTGACTGGAAAAATACCATAATTTATTTCGGCTGGTTTATACTGTGACTGTTGAAATACCAAATTTACGTCGGCTGGCTTATTCTGTGACTGGTGAAATACCATAATTTATTTCGGCTGGTTTATACTGTGACTGTTGAAATACCAAATTTACGTCGGCTGGCTTATTCTGTGACTGGTGAAATACCATAATTTTCTTCGGTTGTTCTCTTCCGCGTAGGCAACTATATGTAGCACGACTGATGCAATCCCTTAATAACATAATAGAATATATAGACGGACGGGCGAGCGGGCGGGTGGATGGGTGGGTGAGTGGATGGAGGGAGGGATGGAGGGTGAGATGTAAGGAAGGGATAAACAACAGAGAGATAGAAATAAAGAGAGAGAGAGAGAGAGAGAGAGAGAGAGAGAGAGAGAGAGAGAGAGAGAGAGAGAGAGAGAGAGAGAGAGAGAGGTATAAGAATTTGTTGGATAGACAACTAAAGGCATAGTGTGATGACATAGATAACACAATTAATGCAACTCAACGCAGTTAATGGCGGTTTAGAGTAAACTAGAATGTCCAGGACCCTTGTACCTTTCTTGAGTTGCACTGGACATTTGGTCCTAGTCCCATACTTTTATAGACAACTCGGGACTCCGTGGTTAGTGTGGCCAGTAGCACACAGGTCACCTGTACTTCCTAAGACATTTACTGTTACACAATTTGCGGCTGGAAATTATGGACATCCAGCCTGATATGTATGAGATCCCATGCACACAGGGCTGCCAGGCGAGAGTTTAGCCACTACACTACCGCGGCATCTTGAGGGGAGGTATTCTAGGCTCAGTTTTGTTTTTTGGTTTTTTTTCCTCGCATATCCTTTATAGGTCATTGCAGTCAACTCCAGGATTTTTCAGCTGCTGTTGATGTCTTGGCAAGTTTTATGTTCAGTAGTTTGCCATTGCTTTTTGAACGACCGGCTCACATACCCTCCGTAAGTAACAGACGCGAAACGATTCACTGCCGAATCTCGCGCAGCTGTTTCTTACGAGAGTATACGGGATTAAGAACAGCACCGTTAACCCCTTCGCCAGCGAGACCTGCGGACTCAGGTTTGGACACTTAAATTCCGTCCGTCCGTCCGTCCGTCTGTCCGTCCGTCCGTCCGTCCGTCCGTCTGTCTGTCTGTCTGTCTGTCTGTCTGTCTGTCTGTCTGTCTGTCTGTCTGTCTGTCTGTCTGTCTGTCTGTCTGTCTGTCTGTCTGTCTGTCTGTCTGTCTGTCTGTCTGTCTGTCTGTCTGTCTGTCTGTCTGTCTGTCTGTCTGTCTGTCTGTCTGTCTGTCTGTCACTCTCCCATATGCCTAATATGTTTAGACCACAATGTACCGTTCTTAAATGAATAGAGAACACTTACAGTACATAATAGATACAGCTCAACAAATTCGAACTTGCACCTACAAGAAGTGACCTCCTTTGCCGAAAGAGACACCTCCTAACCAGCTACCCCAGGTAATGCTTCCATCCGTGATATTGAAACGCTCACAATCTTTACAATGCCAGAACCCCATATTTCACTTGAAACATCTCACTACTGCATTCTTACCTTCCCATCTTTACGTAAAACAGAATGCCGCCAACAGAAGTTGTTTCTCGCGACTTAGAGAACTCTGCCAAAATGTGGCGCCAGGCGGGACGTGTATACTCTGTCATATTTCCGTTAATTACACACAAAAAGTTCAACAAGGAAAATAATCTGGAAAAGCAACAACACTTCGTACATATACGGCATGCTGAAATAAAAATATATTAATCTACTGGAGGACTTGGCGATTCAGTTTCCTTTACTTAACATATATTTGTCAACTTGACAACGTGTCTCTAGACAAACACCAGTCTCAGAATCATATTCCTCATGGCCACGCGTCTGTGATTGCATCCGCAACTTTCAACTGTTATACTTCAAGAGAGATTGTTTGAAGACCTTAAAACGCTAGGTTCAGAGTTCGTGTATAGAAAGGAAAAGAGTTAACAATTCTAGAGGGTCGACTTCATTGCACCGGGTTTTATCCCGTATGGCTTGATTTCTGCCGAAAGCGTCGCACAAAGCACGAACTCTGTTAGCTCTAGCATCAACCACCTGGAGTCTCCGAGAAAACTGCGATCCCGAGCCAAACGAAGTAGTCCGGAATCGAACCCACGATCTTTAAAACACGAGAAAGGGACGTTTCCACTTCGCCACTGAGACTCTCTAGCACGTGTATAGAAGAATTGAGACTAGTGGCTTCATAAAGTATCGTTACTGTTCCCTTAGAGTGGCGCGGTCATTCCAAGCTGCAGTTGAGGTATGCGCATGTGCAGTAGATTTCGAACCAAGTAAGAGAAATGCAGTCCTACACATTGCGATTACGTGTTCACATCATTGACCTAGGTCCGGGAACGCCTTCGTGGAAAACAAATTAGCTGGGGTTAATAACAATATCGCATGAAATGAAGTATAAAATGAGGCACACAAAAGTTGCGCAATCGCCCTTTAGAGTCCGTAATTGATATTTGTGTATGTTTGTCCCCCTGTGTCTTTCTGTGTACTAATTTAAGTTTTTGTCTTTAGATGTGTTTGTGGTGTTCGAGAAGATCTCTGTGATATAAACGTCGGATAGGTTTTGTGTTGTGGTTTAATTTATATATTACATACATGCTCGTTGTGGACAAATTCACCTATCTTGGCAGCACTGTGTCACAAGCTGCAACAATTGATGATGAAGTGAATGCAAGAATCTCCAAGGCCAGCGCGGCCTTTGGCAGACTGTACAAGAAAGTATGGGACAGAAATGGAATACGGTTGCAAACAAAGCTGAAAGTCTACAAAGTGGTTGTATTATCCACACTGCTATATGCTTGTGAAACCTGGACTGTTTATCAGCGACACGCTAGGAAATTAAACCACTTCCACACAGTCTACCTTCGGAAGTTACTGAAGATTAAATGGCAAGACAAGATCCCAGACACTGAAGTCCTAGAAAGAGCGTCCATGCCCAGTATCCAAGCTTTACTAATGAAGAATCAGATTCGCTGGGGTGGTCACTTGACTCGCATGCCAGATCACAGGCTCCCTAAACGAATTTTTTACGGCGAGTTGCGTTGTGGTAAACGCTCCCAAGGCGGCCAGAGGAAACCCTTTAAAGACACTCTGAAAATCTCACTGAATGCTTTTGGAATTCATCATGACACCTGGGAGACTGCAGCCAGAGACCGAAATTCGTGGCGTGCATCATTACGCAAGGGTGCAGTCACCTGTGAGGCAACCAGGACTGCAAGAGCTGTGAAGAAAAGACAGAACAGAAAAACCACTGCAGAAAATCCTCCTCTAGAAACGTCAAGCATTCTTTGTCCACATTGTCAAAGAACATTTCGAGCCAAAATAGGCCTTATCAGCCATCTTAGAACTCACAGCTCCATACTTTCAACCCCACTGGATGAAATGAATGGTCATCATCATTCTTGATGGACAAACAACATAACATAACATAACATACATGCTTAACATTATTTTTGTTACTATTATTGTGTTATTATATTATTATTATTATTATTATTATTATTATTATTATTATTATTATTATCATTATTATTATTATTACTGCTGCTGTTGTTTCCAACTCATCCGATTAGGAATTGAGTTCGTTGTAAAGCATGTTAACTGTCTGTCTGTCTGTCTGTCTGTCTGTCTGTCTGTCTGTCTGTCTGCCTGCCTGTCTGTCTGTCTGTCACGGGAACCACATCAATCAATCAGGTTTCGTCTCCACAATGAAGGTTGGCTGCAATGGATCTCCAACACTGTCTGTCTCTCGCCCTGACTGTACATTCTGTCTGGCTGATGTTCATCCACACAAAACACATCAGACCACGAGGCTGTGTCCAGTATATTACCTAACGATTAAAGAGGAGAAATGATTGGTCGGCTCCATTATTGTACACGTATTACACAGAAACATCAATTGGGAAACCCTTTGAGACCACTTTGACATTTAATAAATAAACACGTGTCTTGTTTGGAGCTTATAGAAGCTGAAGAAAGAAGTAAAGATTAGACGACAAACGAGACATTATACTAATGCACAAACGAGACAGTCAAACATAAACAGAATCTACATAAACCAAATCAAATAAACAGCTATAAAATATTTAAGTACATATAGGATACCGGGAAATGAGCTGACATAAGCTATTTGTTATTCAGACAGTCTGTTTAGTAAGCAGGCAGATAAAACGTCTGCCACAAAACTAACCAACCAACCAACCAGCCAACCAACCAACCTACTAAAAAGCTAACTAAACAAACAACCAACCAACCAAAAATGGAACCACTGAAACAACCAATCAATCAACAGCAAGCAATTAACCAAGCAACCAATCATACTAACCAACATATTAATCAATCAAACATCTAGACAATTAATCAACCCGACAGGACGCCAAACAAGAGCCAAGCTAGTAACCAAACAAGCAACGAAAAAAAAATAAACCAATCGTTCACGCAAGGAACCAATTAATCACTCACTCATTCAACTAGTCACGCACCCAACCAATAATTTACCCTGCAAACCAACCAACCAATGACCCAAACAAGTAAGCAACAAATCAACCAAGCAAGCAACACCCCAGTACAACCAGCCAATCATTTACTCAACCATTCAGTCATTCCAACGAACCAATACCCTAAACCAAACAACCAACCAACCACTCACCCCTTCAACAGATTACTCTACCACCCACCAACTAACCAACCAACCATCCCGACAAAACATTTGCAATCCATAGAATTATTTAAATAGGTTGCAACTTAATCTTGCCGAAAAATACCCAACTCAACTCATCCCCATCTCTCGCTATTAACACATTATCAGCTTATCAACCGACGCTCATTTTGTCTGAATAAAAACACAGTTAACATCATCCTGAAGCAAACAATTAGCATAAACCATATCCCTGGCACCACTTGCCCATCTTAAACTGCAACAAAGACTTCTCCTCACTGCCATCTTCCATAAAGCACCATGTTTTACAACAATGGCTCCCAAATTATTATTCCAGTCGCGATCTCCCCGCAGGCTCGTGTCACACTGGGTTATTTATGGATCAAAAATAACCCGAAACAGTCCAGGATCCTTGCTCACAGAAATCTACGTGGGAACTCATCTTGAAACCTGGCTTAGAAAGGTCTTTCGTTTGTGGCAGGATTGGCTAAGAGCTATGGCGTCCTCTTCTAAATGGAACAGGCCCACTGAAGATAAAGCTGTTTGTTTCGCTCGCTCGCTTTGAACTCAAGCGTAGTCCATATTTATAGTGCACTGGACTGATGTTTGCGTGGGGATTAGCTATCCATATTACTAGTGTCCCTCGCCATCAGGCGAACCCACTCTGATTTCTGAGGTGCTTGTAATTTATCCTCATTTAAAAGCTGGTCCTCTAGACGATCGTCTCATGAGTAATTATAGACCAATTTCCATATTATCCTCATTATCCAAACCGCTAGAAAAGCACATCCACAAAACAACACTAGATCACTTAGTTCGCCATAAACTGATAGTTGACAGTCAGTCAGGATTTCGGCCAAAATATTCTTGCCATACGGCACTAACAAACATGATAGAAAACTGGCATCAAAATATTAACAACAATACTCTATGTGGAGCGGTGTTTATAGACTTTAGGAAAGCATTCGATATGATAGATCATACTATTCTAATTAAAAAACTAGAAACAATGAAAGTAAGTTTTAATATAGTGACATTAATAAAATCATTCTTATTAGACAGAAAGCAAGTAGTATCACACAATAAAGTTTTATCTCAAGCCATTACCATTAATATTGGAGTACCTCAGGGGTCTATTCTTGGCCCTCTATTATTTGCCATTTATATAAATGATCTTCCATTAAATCTGTCGTCGTCCTGCGATCTATTTGCTGATGACTGCACAGTATATACGAACGCTGTTGATCGTAATGTGCTAGAATTATCCTTGCAACAGGAAATAAATAGTGTAGTTAAATGGAGTCATGCAAACCGCATGCAAATTAACATTACTAAAACAAAGTCTATGTTAATAGGAACCAGGCAAAGACTTCACACTCTAAACTCGCAGAGAACTCTTCAGCTGCACATTGGCAGCACGCCTGTAGAAAGTGTCACCGAGCACAAGACACTGGGTGTTATCATAGATCAAAATCTAACTTTTAACTCACATGTTCATGCTCTAGTTAAACAAATAGCCAAAAAAGTATACCAACTTGCCAAAATTAAAAATTTCCTTGACGAAAACACAAGAAAGATATTCTATACTTCTCATATACAAACACATATTGATTACTGCTCCACAGTCTGGGATGGATGCTCCAAATCAATAACAAAACGCCTATATTCACTCCAGAAAAGGGCAGTGCGTTTAATTAATGGTGAAAAGCTTACCGACAATTCTAACCTATATAAACGTCTCCGGTTACTGCCACTCCACAAGCGCCTGCTTTTTAATAAGACCAAACTAATTCACAAAATCCTATTTCAAAATGCTCCAAGCTACCTTTGGCCTTTGTTTAAATATAACGCTAGACATAGCGAACGACTAAATATACTTCATGTCCCTAAACCTAGGATAGACTTATATAAAACAAGCTTATCATACTCTGCCGCTCAGTTGTGGAACAATCTTCCACAAGAAATCAAAGACACCACCAATCATGATTCATACATTCACAACCTGTTTGAACACTACCTTAGTACAGACTACATGCCCCCATAACAAATAACACAAAAAAGACAATAATGGTAACTTATCTCAAACGACAACTAGCCAAAAAACATTCCCTTATGTATGGCACGTTACACCCTCCTTAGGTATTTATAATGCCCATGCTAAACACTGCCTCAGTGAGTCATTTGTTATTGATTATTTTTCATGCGTTTTAATGTTCTTTTGTTGTCAAAAGTTGCTTCATAAGTGATGTTGAATGAAAGAATGTATGAGAGGAAATAGAGAAGAAGGGCAGAATGTCAGACGGGCCTGCGTGCCCAATTCTTAACCCTTTGAAAATAAAGACTTATTATTATTATTATTATTATTATTATTATATCCTCAAGTCAAAGACGAAAAGTCAACATCTTAGTACAACTGACTGGCTTAGGGATTGAACCCATTACCTCGGCATCAGCACACCGGAAATGTAAGAGCGAACGCGTTTATCTATTGGACGATGCTGACCTCCATAAAACTGTTGATATGTTTTTAGAAAATAATAAGCACAGAATGTTATACCCCCGCCTGACACTGGCATAGTGTATCGGATGGTTGCTCCTTCTTGGATACAGCATGAAGCAACGGGAGGATTATGTTGATTATATTGAAACCCCGTTAGCTTTTGGAACTCTTAAAGTGTAAACCCAATAGGCAGCTGCCCAGGCTACATTTTATAATTAAAAATCGGATATTCATATGACGATATTATTTGATAAGCATACATTTCATAGCTCGATTGGCTACAGAGTTTATGTTTGGTATTAAGAGTCTCTGAATTCGATCTATGGGAGGAGATTGTAGCACTTATGAATGTATCCGTGTATTCTGTGAAGGTGATCTTTTAGGTGGAATCATAACCTTATTTTGGGCAGCAATGTGGACAAAAATGTGCGAACAGATAGAGATATTAAAATAAGAATACACCATCTAGGGAAGGTTTCATAGCATTAGGACATTTGTGTATACTACTGTACGGGCTAGAAATAACACGAAGAACAATTAAAATAATTATTAATAAACTACAAACATTCAATGTGCCTGTGCAGAATAGTGGGAATAAAAGGGTATGACAGAATCACCAATGTAGAGCTCATGGAGATAACTAAACACATTCCAGTGAACCAGGACGCGGGGAAAAGGCACTGGCCTGGGTAGGATACACACTGACAACACTCGAGGACTATAGAACTAGACACTCTTTTATCTAGAACCCACAAGGCATACGATATAGTTGCAGACCAAAAATCACACGGTGAAGAGAACCACAGACAGCGATGAACAATATTTGGAGGACACAGATGGAGCTGTAGGAGATAGCATAAAATTGGACGGCTTGCCGTGGTTTGGCTGAAGGCCAGTGCGCCAATGGGGGATAACGAGCAGGAGAAGAAGAAGAAGAAGAAGAAGAGGAAGAAGAAGAAGAAGAAGAAGAAGAAGAAGAAGAAGAAGAAGAAGAAGAAGAAGAGCTTTGAGAGTCAAACCAGAGTGCTTTGGGAACCACTGTTTACTAACTGCAACCCTCTATATGCCGCTTTGGTTTTTATGGCCTGCAATTTTTTGGCCAACAATTCTGTTCTGCCTAGACTGAATGGATATATATGTTCGCGTGGTACATTAAAAAGCCTACTTTGCCTGCATAATTTGTCTGGCCGACACTGCACGAATTCACAAAGCATTCACTGAATTGTACTGTATATCTGTCTTCACGAGTTTTATGGTAGGAATGACCTAAGCGCTAGAACTCTCGTTAACGTTACGAATGCTAGTTATGCGTTTGTTACGAATTATTTGAGAGAATGAAAAGATGTTTGTGGGATAATAAATGCAGCATTTTAATGATCATTGTCATTAGTGTTGTATAGAACCTGTCATCCGTCAATCGTGCCAGGGACATAATGTTGGCAGGCGATGAGACGTTTTGGGACACTTCATTTCCTCTGGGGCTGGAGAATAATTGGATTCGTTGGTAGGTTTGTTTGTTGAGTATGCAGAAACATCTTATTCTTGAACGTTTTCCACAGCGAATACATTAATTAATTGGCATTGTTTGACGCTCACTGAACACAAGAGATCTATATAGTGGAGAGCATTATAAACAAAAGAGTAAAGCGGGTTGTTAAGAATTCAGGATGCTAAACATGTTAATTCCTCATTTACAAACACATACAAACCCGTACATAATTAATAAACATATACTGATGAATGTTTCCATTAAAAACATAGAAGTATGTAGCAACTGGCATATTCCAGAAATGATCAGAACAAATTTGATAATACACTAATGTAGGCGTCGGAAACATACGGCACGCGTACTAGTCTCGGCATTTGGAGCGATTTTCAGTGGCAAGCTGAGTGAATTGATATACAGTATATACTCTCTTTACAAACTAAATTGCTAATTAAATAAGTAGTAAAGTATTTACTCTGTTACACGTCTTTAGGCGCTGTGGACAAACATGGTGCTATACCAATATTTGTACCGACCAAACAGCACACCACAGGTGATGTGGTCGGTATCACACCGGCAGCCTTTACTTCTTAAAATATACCTATGTTAGGCAGGATCTACCTGGACGCCCTTGTTAATTTTAGAATTCCATCCCGGTGCGTATTTGAACCCAATACCATAGGGTCATCAAGTGAGTATTTAGCGACTGTGTAATTGCGACTCCATTGGTACTGACCTTGACGCAGTTCTGTTTAAGTGCTAACCTTCCCCTGCCTCCCGGCCACCCCTTGGCGTTGTTATTATGTACTGTGTTTTTTTTTTTTTTTAATGAAGAAACTTGATATGCACTCGTTTCAATAATTGATTGATTGATTGATTGATTGATTTAGGAATCGACAAACAGCATTCGGGGCATTCCCATAAGCACTCCGTCCCCATCTTCAGCAGCCAGCGAAGAGTTCAAACACCAATAGTACCAGTAGCAATCTGATTATAAGTCCGTCTCGCCTTTCCTCTGAGCGTTGAGCGTCGGCCAGATCCCCTCGTCACTCCTCGCTGCCTCATTCTTGCCAGACCATGGTAATCTGTCAGGATCTTAAACCTGGCTCGTTGGACCTAACATACGTGAGACAAGTACAAGTACAAAATGATTGGACTTGACACACAATGACACTGAGTTCAATGGATTTATTTACAAGTCACATGCAATACGATCTAGTTTGGCATGTGATGATCATTACTATACATATACAATACATCAGTACACTTACAGACAAAACCCACAGCTTCACAGTCTATCTCACAAGATATACAAGCACTCGACTTTCGGGCACAGAACTACACGAAGCCTTTCTCAACCCACACGTCCTGTCATGTCCGAGTTCCCAAGCCGTCTGCCGGTTTCCCCGCACAGCGCTTGCCCTGTGGATTGGCTTCACGAGGACTGCGTGCGTCTTGCTTTGTCCTTGCCTGACCGCTGACTATCACGTCAGCCAGCAACCTGTGGGCAGGTAACTGGTACTCGCCTGGCGGGCGTAACGATGTTACTGCATCCCGGATGGAGATTATTCGCCTGGCGGGCGTAACGATGTTACTGCATCTCGGTTGGAGATATTTGAGATTATGACACGCTCCCCCCGGGGCTTATTCATGAAAGATTTTATATTTCATGTATACTCTATATAGATAAAGGGTTAATAGTTTAACCATGTCAGAATCGACCTTTCTGTTGTCATGTACATTGGCATAGAAATACATAAGAAATGCAAGTTGTATATTAAGTCATGTGGTGTTCAATCTTTACCACTTTCCAAGTTTCATCCTCTCGATGGATGATCACCTGAGTTGCAATATTGACCCAGTCAGATCGGTAGCACCAGCATCCCTTGCAACTACTTCGCAACCATTGAAAAAAAAACGAAATAATATGCTTTTAGAAAAAAAAAACATCAGGTAAGACTGTAATACGTCTTTTTATAAGCCGCATTCAACGCTCGAGCTCCGACCTCATTTGGCCGGGAGCTCTTCCGTTGGTCTACAACGTCGGTAACCCTATACCATACCCAGCTGATGACCTCTTGGAGTGTTGACAATCTGGCAACACAATGGCTATTTGTATACAACACATATTCGAATCCATTTCAATTTACCGCCCTTAGTGTAATAATGTAACAACAATTAAATGAAAGGGACATAATTTGTAAAGATCTCAAATCTAATCTATTACAATTATTATTCTATTTCTCAGCGTCATAGCTTGATACTTTTCCCTAATAGCGAAAAAAATGTCACTAGTGTGAATAAGTTACTCAAGATATGATTCTAAGATTACACTAGTCGAAAAATACTAATCCACAATTCGTGTATTCGAAATTGGTGTTTCACAATTATTTTAGAAGCGTCATAAATTTTTAAGGTTTTTGTTTATAGTCTGCTACTTTTGGTCTAAATTTACAAACTATCCGGAAGTACACACGAACAGGTGATGTCGTTAAAAATTCTATCACACAATTGTTCCGCTAGGGTGTAACAATTCGGAATGTGGAATTGTTCTGATAGTTAATGTGTTCGTTGTTTCGCTAGAAAACTTCTGGATTGTGATTGACTGCAGTGGTGTAAATGTCACAGTTCAGTTCACTCTTTCGTTCACGGATTAAAATATCACTGGATATGTTCCACTCGCCGATACCACTGATAACTTGAATAGTTCGCTTGAGGTAAGTTATGAGCGCATGTGGCACTGTTCTTATTATACAATTAATATTGTTCCCTTTCTAACACACACTACGCAATTATTCAAAACGATTACTACACTAATAATAAAATAAGAAAAGTATTTGCAGTGGGAATGCACCCTATCACATCGCATAATAGATGTACACAGCTTTCCTGGAAAAAAAACACCTTCACTGATGGCTGTGTTGGTCTGAGTGTTTTCTACACACTGCACTCAGACATTAGTGTTTACTGGGTCGTTCGGACAACGGGACAAAAGATCAGCAATCGTGTTGGTCCTGCCAGCGATATGTCGCACTTCAAAGCTGTAATCTTGCAGCAAAAGTGACCATAGAGCTATCATCTGGTTCGTCGGCACTCCTGAAGTAATAAATTTTAATGGACTATTGTCGGACTCTACAATAAAATGCCGTCCCAGGAGGAATCTGGACAATTTAGTTATACCCACCACTAGAGCAAGGGCTTCTAATTGTGGAGTAGACCAAGCGCGTTCTCTTGGTTTCAATTTTCTAGAGACGTAGTATACAGGATGTAGAATGTTGTCATGTTCCTGTAACAGGACTGCCCCAATCGCCACGGAGCTCGCGTCTGTGCGTAATCTGAAAGGAATATGTAAATTTGGCAATTTGAGAATGGGATTCTTTAAACTATTCTAAGAAAAATACGATAACACTTTCTGGAATGCAAATTTTAGGCATTCATTGTTTACAATCTTTTCAGGCTGGTTTTTCGTTAGTAGGTTAGTAAACTTTTCTGTTATTTCAGCAAAATCTGGTATGAACTGCCTATAATAATTTAATAGTCCTAACACACTTCTGACTTGTTTCTTGGTAGTCGGAAGTGAGAGTTTCAGTATTTTCGACACGATGTTATCGTCTGTCGTGACAAAGCCATTAGATATTTTATACCCTAAAAAGGAGATTTCTTGATAGGCTATGTCAACGTTTGTAGGCTTCACAGTCATTCCGTGCTGTCTGATCCGTTCAAATGTCTGCTGTAATGTCTTTATGTGGTCTGTCATCGTCTTTGTGTGCACACAAATGTCGTCCATATAACAGATAATGTTTGTTATGTCAACAAGTAAGAGTCATGTCATGCGTACGAATGTTGCTGGGGCATTGACTAGCCCAAATGGCAATTTGCACCATTCGTACAGTCCCCAAGGTGTGGCAAAGGCTATCAGATGTCTGCTGTGCTCGTGTACCGTTATTTGCCAATAACCTTTAGTCATGTCCAGCTTCGTAAAGTACCTAGAGTCTGTCAGTTCTGTCAGTAGATCTTCGCAGTTGGTCATTGGTTCCTGATCTAATAGTGTTATTTTATGTAATTTTCGATAATCTACACAGAGTCTTATCGTGTTGTCCTTTTTGCGTACCATGACTATTGGAGACGAAAAATGTGATTGGGATCGTCTAATGATGTTGTTTTTCTCTAAGCTAATGATCTCTTGATGTAATTTTTCTTTGTAATGCAATGGAATGGTGTAAGGTCTGCATTTTATTGGTGTGTTTGAAGTAAGCGTGATGTGATGTTGTACTAATTCTGTTTGTTCTGGGTTGTTGGAGAAGATGGTGTTGTACTGTTGTATGAGATGTTTGCAACTGTCTGTTTCTGCTTGAGTTAAATTTGGGTTTATTTTGATTTCTTTCAAGCAGTTTGTCGTGTCTAACGCAGGTGTTGGAATTTCGTCACTATCTTCGTCATCTTCATGGTCTATTATAACTGTAAAGGCTGTTGTATCGTCTTGTTCGTTGTCTCTGTTATGGTATGGTCTTAGCATATTGATGTGGAATATTTTATGTTTGTCTTTTATTTGAATCTCATAGTCTACAGTTGAAATCTGTCTTATTACTTTAAATGGTCCTTGCCAAGAGTCAGTCAATAAATGTCGGTCACTAGGTAAGAGGAGAAGTACGTCCTGTCCAGGTGTCAACGTTATTGTCCTGTTACCTTTGTCTGCATATTGTCTATATGTAGCACCGGATAGTTTTAGTGCTTCTTTTGCAATAGTGCAAGATTTGATTATTCTTTCACGCAATGATGTTACATATACGTATGATGATATGGGTTTAAGTAACGGGGTGGCTTCAGTTAACATTGAATGGTAGATACTCAATGGGCCACGTGGCTTGGCACCATAGATAAGTTCAAAAAGGAGAGAATCCAGTACTAGAATGTGGGACCCTCGCGATAAGCAAAAAGTATAGCAGGCAAATAGACGTCCCAGTTTTTGGGATATTCTTGCGTGACTTTAGCAAGCATATGCTTCAAATCCCCGTTAAACTTTTCTATGATTCCAGTTGAGTGAGGATGGTATGGTGAATTGAAACATTGTTTCACCCCTAACATTTTGGTGAACGCTTGAGTGGATGCTGCAATGAATTGGCTTCCACGATCTGATAGGATAGTGTCTGGAAACCCTATTCGTGAGAATATATGGAAGAAAACTTCCATGATATCATTGGCAGTTATGTTCTTTAAAGGAATCGCTTCAGGCCAGCGGCTACATAAATCGATGATGGTACGATAAATCTATTTCCTCTTGATGTTACTTGATTCAGAGGGCCCACTATGTCGACAGATATTTTCTCAAAAGGTCGACTGGCTAAGTCGGTAATTTGTAATTTGGCCTGTGGGTGTTTACCTTTTTTCACTAGTTTTTGGCAGATATCACAACTTCTACAATATTGCTTAATGTCATTGCAGAACCTTGGCCAATAAAACTGTGTTAGTAATCTTGATCTGGTCTTGGAGTATGCCATATGCCCTGCAAGAGGTATATCATGGGCAAGATGTAAGGCTTGCTTACGGTATTCAATTGGCAAAACAGTTTGCTCTGTGGTGCTGTTACCTCTGGTATAGTACCTGGTGAGGATGCAATTTTTCAGAGCAAACTGCCATCTTGCATTTTTAGTTACCTTTGGCTTTTGGCCGATCAGATTAAAATATTTAGATAATGAAGGATCAGCCTTTTGGGCTGTTACAAAATTCTCCTTCATGGTTTTAGGAGGCAATACCACTGGGCTAAACATTTCTATAGCCTCAGTTTGATTAATTTCATCTTGCACTCTAGCAGTAGATCTGGTTACTGCGTTCACACATTCAATGATATCAGATGGTGATGAAACATTTTGGTCAATGATTTCATGAGATGGTAGTGCTCGATTAGCTACCATACATTCATCTGGTGATACCACACTTTCAATGATGACATGTGATGGTGATGATGTTATGTTATCAACAGTGCAAACAGATGTAATATCATGAGGCATATTATTCACCTCGGGTACATTCCCAATGATAATATCACACACAGGGTTAGTTAATGCAGCGCATTTTACTTTCCCAGTGAGGAATGGTGTCTGAATATATGCCCATGCTAATGGGTACTTTTCGATATTTCCAGAGAATGGTCTGCATGTTACGTGCCTGCCTGTATAGTCTGTAGGCATTATGAACTCTCTCTTTAACCCTATCAGAGTACTTCCGGTGTCACGAAGGACTGTAACAGGCTTGCCATTCACATATCCCTGGTGGATGTTTATTCTGCCTTTGGAATCTATTACCAAATTAGCTTCCTCATTGGCAATAGGTATGGAGTGGCCGCATGTTAGAATGCCATCTTCATAAAAGGTATTACAAATAGTACATTTATGTGAATTAAACATGTCAAAAGCCTGTGCTGAGTTCACAGGGTGATTTTCTGAATGTTCTTCATCTGATGATGAACTGTCAAATAAGGCGGCATTTGCTTTCTTAGTCATTTGCCTTCCTTTACACGCATGACGCCAATGGCCGTACGCTTTACATAGGAAGCATTTACGTGCTTTTTTAAAGCTTTTACATTCCTTATCATGACTATTTATGAAGTTCTGTAAGTATGTAAGATATGCCGGATTCTGGTCACACATTTCACTTTGGTGGTGTGAAATTGTACAGAATCTACAATGATTGTATTTATCAGAAGTAGGCTTATATGTTCTTTGCCTATTATAGGGTTCTGATCGAGGTTTTTCATAGTTAGCAGCTGCTACGAAGTTTGTATCAGTAGCCTCACTAGCAAAACAATGTTTATTGGCTGTATAGTAAGCCGAACCACGTCTCTCAATCTCTTCTACACTCATACATTCATTCTCTTGCAAAAATTTTGAAAATGATGATGGAAGGGATGTGATGAGTTTATCCCTGATGATGAGATCTTCTAACTTATGAAAGTCTTTATTTACTTTGGCTGCTGAAAGCCATTTTGTGAATACGTCTCGGACTACAGAGACATAGTCAGAGAACGTTTGAGTAGGTTTTGGACTCAATTTGCTGAACTGCTCTCTGTAACCCGCCTCATCTAGCATAAAATGGGACATAATTTTTGACTTTATATAGTGGTACTCTTTTCTGAGGTCTTTGGGGATAGTCTCTATGACTTTCAAAGGTTCCCCTGACAAACTCCTCATATAAATAATGTTCCATTCAGAAACTGGGACCCGATAATTGTCCATTAAGGTTTCAAAATTCTGGGTGAACGCTGCAATGCAGTCACCTGAGGTATAATTTCTATCAATACCTTGATACTTTTTGTACTGGTTTTCTTTTTCCAGTCTTTCAGATTTCTTAGACTCTTTGTCTATGGCCGTATCGGCTTCAAGCTGTTTAATTTTGAGTTGTAGTTCAAGCTCTTCTCGTTTACTTTGAGCTGAGATTTCTGCCTTCCTCACTTCAGTATTTAACTCTGCCTGTTTTAATGCTGCTTCTACCTCTGCCTGCTTTAATGCTGCTTCTACCTCTGCCTGCTTTAATGCTGTTTCTGCCTCTGCCTGCTTTAATGCTGCTTCTGCTTGCTTATCAGATCTTTCAGCCGCTCTTTCCTCGCGTTCGCTAGCTTTTTCTTGTACTAGGAGGTGTTCAGAATATTTTGTTTCACTCCACTTTGTTAACTCGTCACCAGTTAACTGTAGCCTTAAACCCATCTCGATGAAGTCGTTTAAAGAAGACATAATGGAATGTTTAGATGACAATGAGTTCTCAGATACACAATTTGTTACAAGGTGTTAGTAACGTGAAAAATTTACAATCTTGTTGAACTTACAATTTATGCCCAAATTTGCATCCGAAAGTATATACAAAAAAATATACTCAAGTGTACTGGATGCGGTCGAGAACGGTTCAACCCAGGGCTAGAAACTAAGGTCGCTACTTCAAGGACAAATGACCTCCCCTGGCAACGGTTTCAGATGGCACAGACAACCTGCTTTCTTTTGGGAGGAAATAAGTTAGAATCTACCTTTATGTGATGTGTATTCTTGTCACTAAGTTTTGATTAGGTTTGTATGGCGTTGAGTGTAATTGTAGGTCGTAATGTCGTCGGTCAACAATTTTTTTCCAAATCACAAGTTACTTTCTTTCCCAAACTTTCTGCTTTCCACAATTAACTTCACGAATACAATCTAGATATATTTCAACAATCTACAACTATGATGACACATCACTTACATCAAGATGGCATTCAGTAAGGACATAGACATCATGTTTACAAGATGGCGACAAGGTCAAAATGGCGACAAGTTACATACTCACTGATGTTTTACACGTTTACAAGTTCAAACAATCTAAGCGGACGATCCCCCACGTTCACAGATGTCAGGATCTTAAACCTGGCTCGTTGGACCTAACATACGTGAGACAAGTACAAGTACAAAATGATTGGACTTGACACACAATGACACTGAGTTCAATGGATTTATTTACAAGTCACATGCAATACGATCTAGTTTGGCATGTGATGATCATTACTATGCATATACAATACATCAGTACACTTACAGACAAAACCCACAGCTTCACAGTCTATCTCACAAGATATACAAGCACTCGACTTTCGGGCACAGAACTACACGAAGCTTTTCTCAACCCACACGTCCTGTCATGTCCGAGTTTCCAAGCCGTCTGCCGGTTTCCCCGCACAGCGCTTGCCCTGTGGATTGGCTTCACGAGGACTGCGTGCGTCTTGCTTTGTCCTTGCCTGACCGCTGACTATCACGTCAGCCAGCAACATGTGGGCAGGTAACTGGTACTCGCCTGGCGGGCGTAACGATGTTACTGCATCCCGGTTGGAGATTATTCGCCTGGCGGGCGTAACGATGTTACTGCATCTCGGTTGGAGATATTGGAGATTATGACAAATCCATTTGCTCCTCCGAGGTGTACACGTGCTCCCACAAGGCCGCAACCACGTCTGCCTTGTCATGTATCAATACTCCACCAAGTTCTGCAGAGCCAACCAATCTGTCCGCCTGTTCATTTCCCAGCACAACGGCATGTCCGGAGAAAAGATCCAGGCGATGCTTGTCACCCGTGACCTCCGAAGCGAAGCAAGCCACTCCGCACGAAGCCTGCCTGTCCTCACCCTCGTCAGCATGCTTTCTGAGTCAGTTACAATCACGATGTGTGTGTGTGTGTGGTGTGTGTGTGTGTGTGTGTGTGTGTGTGTGTGTGTGTGTGTCGTATTCTCCATCCAGTGGAGAGCCGCAGTGACTGCCTCCACCTGCATTCTTAAGCTGGATGTAGTGGTGTAATATGACTATCAATAATTTTGGAGAAACGAATATGAATTAGACGATGGTGGACATTTGTAAACACATTGAGTGGCTTTGCAGTTTTACTCTGGAACAATACTACACAAATGTTGCGGCCCTTGTATAAGGAACATTTCAAATTTATAGACTGTCTTGGACACTTCAGCGGGATTCTCAGTGACAAAGTGGTTACTTCACGTGCCTACTCCGCTCCTAAGGTTGTGGGTTCGATTCCGGGCCAAGTCGTTCGTTTCACGACTTCAGTTTTCTCGGAGATTCCTATGAGTTGTCGTTGGAGCTGTGGAGTTTGTACTTTTTGCGATGCTGTCGGCAGGACGCCATGCGAAAAAAGGCCTAGCCGCATGATGTAAAACCCTGTGCAATGAAGTCGACCCTCTGTTTGAAACCACTTTAAAGATACTTCATCTGTCGAAACCACTCATATTGCTAGAAGAAACATGTATCTTACAATGGCGTCATTTATATGAATGGGTTCAAATCTTTAATGTACGTACCGTGTGACTTCTGTTCTCTGATTTCAAACAAAGCATAGGGAGAACGAAATAGGTGTAGTTTTAATATCGGGTAGCAAATACTCAAACAGGCGGCATAGTTCTTTACCAGCGGACGGCGCTCGGTTTACAGCCACACGAATTGAACTAACAGCACCGAAGCCTGGCTTTACATTAAACACGGCACAGTAGCCACCTATGTTTTGAGAATGGTTGATTCTCGTGTCGCCGACACATCTGCCCTGCCTCATTAGCTGTGTAGTTCGAGTGTTCTCACCGCAAAGGGATCTTATATTATCACTCTGCCATGTTGTTGAGTTGAGTCTGTCATGAAGCTGCTGTGTTTCGTTATCGCTCGTTCAGAGTTAATGTATCGTAACAGAAATATATTGCCATCGCAGAAGAGACATTACATCGGCGACAGCTCTGTACTTCTTTTTTTCCGCCTTCTCTCCCTCGTTTTCTAAGAATATCTCTTGGATAAAGAAAATAACAAATGCATCCATTCTTCACGAGCTGAATATTGAAGGTTGGCTATTAAGGACGATAAAACAAAGACAATTTAAATATTTTGGTCACTTGAAATATCACGAAAGTTTAGGAGAGAACAATAATGGAGGGTTATATGTCTAGGAAGAGAAGAGAAATGCCAAAGAGAAGATGTGTGCAGGATGTTGCGGGTGATCTCCAGATGGGTGTATCATACGCGGGATACCTTGCTTATGATCGAGAGGTTTTCCGAAAGGTTGTTATGGGAGCGAAGTTCTGCAAAGGACATGCTACTGAATGAATAAATCCCTCATTTAAGCATAGGTCCTTAACCGATTCACTGTAAGCAGTGTTATCTGTTGCTAACTCATGCAGCTCCGTCAGTGTACTCCCGATCTTATTTACCCCTGTCTCTGCCTCATATCCGTGCCTTGTTAGGGCTTCTTCTATTACTTATGCCCTGTTGGGGTCCAGACAAAGGACTTTCTACATGGTGTATTTGTAATGACTGTGCAGTGTTTGAAAATATTGCCGGTCCAAGTTGTGTATTTACCTAGTATGTTGCATGAAATTTACAGATGGTGAATAAAAAATATGGACCAACAATATTTTCAAATACTGCACAGTTATTAAAATTACATCACATAGTATGTTAGTTATCTGCATGATCTCTACATTGGCGATTCCGTCGTGCAATCTTAATCCTTCTATCTTGCGCAACCAATTACTGAATGTTTGTGGTTTATTATTAATCGTGTAAGTCGTTCTATTTTTTTTTTAAATCGTATATTTAAACGTTATATAATCTTACAAGCAGCAATGGACTATTAAATATATATTTCAAATTGCTCATGAACAGTTGTATCTAACATACTACAGCAAGACCTCAGTACTCTTAGGGCCGTTATGTTAATTCAGCCATTGCGGGTCTGTATCCCCATTTCTGTCTGTCTACTACTCGTGACTACACATGTGACTACACATGTGACTACACATTCCGAAGCCTAGGATTGACTTATACAAAACAAGCTTAACGTACTCTGCAGCTCATCTGTGGAAAAATCTTCCACAAGAAATCAAAGACATCACCAATCCCTATTCATATAATCGCAAATTATTCGAACTCTATCTCAATACGGATTACATTCCCCCTTAATAATAGAGATAATAATAATAATAACAAAACCCTAGTATAACAGCCAGTCCCCTTTTGGTAGGCCAGTATATTCCACATGGCTAATAACAAGTGTCAGACCATTATCTAATATTTCTGTGTCGTGTAGTTTTGATGTTCGCATTTTGCCCATGCCTTTATAATGCATATCTTTTATATTGTTGCTGTTCTTTGTTAGCCTTGAATGATGTGTGAATGAAATAATGTATGAAAGAGAGTGATAGAAGGGCAGAATGTTAGACGGGCCTGCGTGACCAATTCTTAACCATTTGAAAATAAAGTTTGTTCGTTCGTTCGTTCGCTCGTTCGTGAAGACTCTACTTATATTCGGTTTGAACTTCGTGCAGTTCACTTTATGTAATTTTCCCAAGGATCTTTCTTGCTATAGTTAAAACATTGTCCTCAATCCTTCCCTACCCTGACAGTCTCGTGCATCATGATCCACGTAGGGTAGATAAACCTTGATTGTTTATACTCTCGTTACATGAAATGTTCCGTCGATGTTATGCCAGCATCATCCCACTCGTCCAGCTCATTGTCATCAGCATCATGGTGTAGTGGCTTCTCTGCATTGAAGGTTGGCTGCGATTAATCGGTAATATGTTATTTCCTATGTTTTCAATGTGCAGTCAGACATTCTTCTTTCTATGCGTCTTCTGGTGTTGTTCACCTTTTGTTCTTTATGTGGAGTCAAACAGTCTTCTGTCTGTCTATCTTCTGGTGTTGTTTACCTCACGTAATGCTGTATTTGTCTTCTTGCATTCTTCCCTGTCACTCTTCATCCACCTTGGCAATCAAATGCCAACAAAGTACTAGTCAAAGTCGAAATTTTCCATGAATTCGAAAAATCAATACCCGTTTTTTCGAATGCTAGTTCCATCTTTTGATTTCAGTAATGATGCCCGGGTATCTACCTCGCGTCTTGTGACTACTCGATTGATTAGACACGTGCGGAAAGGTAAATAAGACACAACTGCTCAGAATAATGTAATCAATACCCTGGTCACATGACCTGTCACATTTTTTTTCCAGCACAACGAATCCATACCTCATTTCCGATATTTATTTTTTTTAAAATTGCAACGCAAATAATAATAATTCCATCGAACGATTTAGAGTTCAGCTTGTGCAAGGACAACCGGAGTTAAAACATCCAGGTCTGTGAAGGGGACATCATTCCGCAAGCATTTTACAGATTATGGATTAGGATTATCAGAGAAGCTGGATCGCACTGGCGATTGGCCCCTTTCAAGAAAAATCTTCGGCAGCTGGGCGAAGGATTATGGAGATTGCGTGGTTGTTTTTTAGTCTGTCTATCATACAAAGGGAAAGCATGTAAAGCGAAAGAAACAGAGACTGGATATTATCACTGGATAATACAAAAATGTACAAGGTGTGAAAGTGTGAGATTGGAACCCGTTACGCAGATTGTCGGTAAGGAAGTATGTTATTACAGAAGTTCTATACAGGTCTTAATTTATATGTAAAGATGTATTTTCCCATATTAGTAAACAACTTAGTGGAAAAGAAGAAGTAACAAAGACATTTATGATTTGTTTAAGTCCCCGCTAATCACTGGTATCATGAAGGCTAATAGACTACAATGGCTGGGGCATATAGAAAGAATGGAAGATAATAGGGAAACAAAACTCGCTTACACTCAGGAAATAAATGACCGTAGACCCCGAGGTAGACCAAGAAGGCGGTGGAGAGATAATATACATACAGACCTACAAGCACTTGGAATCAACGACTGGCAAGAGAAGGTCCACCAGAGAGACGAATGGAGACAGATTGTATTTGCAGCAAAGAACCTCAATGGCTCGGAACGCTGAAGAAGAAGAAGAAGAAGAAGAAGAAGAAGAAGAAGAAGAAGAAGAAGAAGAAGAAGAAGAAGAAGAAGAAGAAGAAGAAGAAGTAAACAACTTTTAAAAAAATACAAAAACAAAAACACGCTTCCTTCTCCTGACCAAGTTGTGAAGAATGTCGGGTTCTACTTCGGTAGAGCCGGGTTCGAAACCTCAGTACGGTGTTGGGTTTTTTTTTTTCTGTCGGGGGAAAAAAGAAAACTCTAACCTGCACAGTTCGCGGCCACTGCTCTAGCCAGGCAGCCTGAATTCCTCAGGCTCAAGACCCCTCCCCTACACCGCAAGGTAGTATAGGCAGTAGATGACAGGTATTGTTGTTGACAGTAAACAACACTCGTGTGTTTCTTCTAGTTTTAATTTAAACCTTAACAAAGCCGAATACCGAATACTGAATTAAAGAATATGAATCACTACATTCGGGACATTCGCACAAATGCTCTGCCCTACTTTTCAAAAACCACAGAATAGTGTCCTGTTGAATATTCCAGTAGCAACTTGATTAACTTTATGTATGGTCCAGATATTTATGGTCCAGACTCTCGACTCAGTCCTGTCTGAGCTAGGGTTGCCAGATACATGGGCACCGAAAAGGAGGACATTAAAAGACCCAAAAAATAATAAAAAAGAAAAGAAAAAGAAGACAAAGGAGGGCATATTGAATGTCTTTGCGCATGCAATATTTGTAGCAATTTCCTAATCTTCAAATAATGTGTGCTTCAAACCAGCTGTGCAGGTCATCGAGTTGTAAGACTGATGATGACAAATTGTATGAAATGCCAAACATTGCTTCAGCCGCATGCGCTTTCAGCAACATCTTTGAGTACTTAGGCTGAAAAAAAAGACGTCAAATTTGTTAGATGACGCGGACAACTTGATTAGGTTTCAATGTCTCTCACTGTCAGCATGGCGCTCCAAGTCAGTAGCTCCTTTGTTGGCAACGGACAAGTCAGTAACTATCGCAAATCGTACACTTTGCCTCAATCTCGTTGCGTCCTTCAACGAAGCACGGGAACTTATTTTTCATAGTATTCGAGAATTTATATTTTATCTTTGTAGAAGCCATTTGCATAAACATTGAAGGCATAAATTACAAATTAAAAAAAAAAAAAAATTTTAATTTGCGTCTTTGCTACCGGAAATAATATTAACAATTTTACCATAGCGACTACAGATTAGAGCTAGATTGTTAGTGTTGCCGAATAGAGCAGCAGTTAGATTCAAATTATATAAATAATTGGCGTTTCATTCATTCATTCATTGGCACCTTGCCGTCTTGACAGACGATAGTTTGTGCTTTAAAAAGGCATAATAACTTTTAACTATGGCGGTAGCGAGTGTGACTGATAAGCCCAATTTGCGCTGTAAATGTCCGTTCACAGTGGGTGCATGTGAACACGTGGTCATTTCCACCATCATGCACCATCTTACGTCTCAAACGCTTGGTGTGTGACTTTTCTGCAATAATTTTCTCCTTTGACTTTATTCCATTTCTGATATTTGCCCTCCATGCAACACGTTCAGCGGCGACTTGCTCCCAATGTGCATTATCAATGCCTGTATCAATCATGTCCCGCTTACACACATCTTTGTATCGTAGTAGAGGTCGACCCTGAGATCTCTTACCCATCTGTAATTCACCAAAAAAGATATCCTTTGGTATTCTACCATCATCCATCCTCCTAAGATGTCCTATCCATCTAAGTCTACGAAGACTGAGCATGGAATAAACTGTCACACAACCTGATCTTTCCAATACTTCAGTATTTGTGATTTTGTCTTGCCACTTAATACCAAGAATTCTTCGCAGACACCGCATATGAAAGCTGTTTAAGTTGTTCTCTTGGTGTGAGTAAGTTGTCCAGGTTTCACTGCCATAGAGAAGAGTACTAAGGACACAGGCTTGATAGACAAGGACTTTTGTTTTGGCAGTAAGCTTCCTGTTCTCCCAGACTCTTTTTCTTAACCTGTTCATTGTTGTTGATGCCTTACCAATCCGGATGTTGATTTCCTGATCTAGGGATAATTTGCTATTTACCACTGATCCTAGATATGTAAAATGGTCTACTATCTCTAGTTCGGCGTCGTCAATAAAGATTGATGGTACCCCATGTGCACCTTGTGACATAATCTGTGTCTTCTTTTTGCTAATTGTTAAACCAAATTCAGAACAAGCATTGGAGAATGCAGATAGTAGACATTGCAATTCTTCCTCAGAGTGGGTCGTAACTGCAGCATCATCTGCAAAAAAGCAACTCTCTGATCAGTACCCTCCTAATTTTGGTCTTAGCCTTCAATCTCTGAGCATTGTAGAGGCCGCCATCTGAGCGTGAGTGAATGTATATACCACCATCCTGATAATGAAATGCATATTTCAGTAGAAGTGAAAAGTATATTCCAAAGAGGGTGGGAGCTAGTACACAACCTTGCTTAACTCCATTCTTGATTTCAAACTCTTCAGAAGTTGCACCATCAAACTTGATTATACCCTTCATGCCTGTGTGGAACGATTCCACAATGGACAGAAGAGTTGGTGGGCAGCCAATCTTCTTTAGTGCCTTGAACAGACCCTCACGACTGACCAAATCAAATGCCTTTGTGAGGTCGATGAAGGCAATAAACAGTGGTTGATTCTGTTCACGACATTTTTCTTGCATTTGTCGCAATGAGAATATCATATCAGTGGTAGACCGGTTCTGTCGAAAGCCACACTGTGATTCGGGGTAGACTTGATCTCCTAGGACTTGAAGTCTGCGCAGAACAATTCTGGCAAATACTTTTCCAACAATACACAGAAGTGAGATACCCCTATAGTTGTTGCAGTCGCTCCGATCGCCCTTGTTCTTGTACAGTGTTATGATGCTTGAATCTTTGAAATCCTGTGGGACTTGTCCTTCACGCCAGCATAGCTCTATTAGCTGGTGGATCTGTAGAGTGAGTGTGTCTTGCCCACTCCTGATAACCTCTATTGGAATCCCATCCTTACCTGGAGCCTTGCCAGATGCAAGTTCATTTATAGCACACTTAACTTCTGTTATGGTGGGAAGTGTATCCAGGTGGTCAAGAGTTGGTAGAGCCTCTATGGCGTTGAGGGCATCATCCGCTAGTTTGGTCTCACTTGAGTAAAGCTCCAAATAGTGCTCTACCCATCTGTCCATCTGCTGTTTCTTATCAGTGATGATTTCTCCAGTCAAGGTTTTCAATGGTGCACTTCTTTTGATCACTGGACCGCAGGCTTTCTTTATTCCTTCATACACGCTTCTTATGTCTCCCTTATCACTTGCGATTTGAATGGACTCACATAACTTGATCCAATAATCATTTGCACACTGCCTGGCAGCCTTTTGCACATCCTTCCTAGCTTGCCTAAGCTCACTCAGAGTGTTACGTGTTGGTCTTTCCTTGTTTCTTAAGAGAGCTTTCTTCTTCTTATCAATCAAGGGCTGCAGAGTCTCGCTGTTGGCCGCAAACCAGTCCTGCCTCTTATGATCCACAGTGCCGTAAACCCCTACGGCAGTTTTATAAAGAGTTTCCTTAATTTGACCCCACTTTTCATTTACTGTACAATTTTCTGGTGTATCAGTGAAAGCGTCTTCAAGTTGCTGTTGAAACTGAAAGCACTTTTCAGGATCATGAGTGTTAATAATATTAATCCTGAGGCTAGATTTGTGTTTAGCTGTGTAGATTCTCTTTGGTCTCAGTCTAACCCTTGCAACAACCAAAGAATGATCCGTATCACAGTCAGCACTGTGGTAACTACGAGTCAATGATATATGGTTCAGATGTTGTCTCCGTGTGATGATGAAGTCCAGCTGGTGCCAATGGCCGGATCTTGGATGTTTCCATGTGACCTTATGCATCTCTTTTGTTTTAAAAAAGGAGTTCAGTTAAGACCAGGGATGGAGTTATTGCCTCTCCATAGCACAAAGCCTGGGCTAAAATATAGAGATCATGTGTTGCCCATGCAGCATGATCCCTCTCTCGGCCTGCCTAGTTTACTCCAGAGGAAAGGTAACACCCCTACATCTGGGACAAGACAAGCTGCAGAAGCTGCCGGATCAGCAAAGCAATGCTCTAACTGTCCGCCTGTCGGAGCTTAGATCCTAGACCAGTTGCCAACCAAGGCTTAGGGCCTGGTCTGCCCTGCCATGACATTTTGTCTTTAGCTTGCATTTCCTCTCACCAGGGTAAGGCTTGTACCCTCCCAATTGCACTCTTCCGCCCGAAGCCGTTGGCACAATGTGGGGTGTCGGGTTTGGTAAGCGCCGCCCGACGTTCAGCGCTAACAGAAACCAGGTAGTACCGTCTACTGTTATACGGTAGCTCAGTCATATCTGACTAAGACCTGACAACTTCAAAAACCACCCAATTGGCGTTTCACATTTGGTATAAATAGGAAAATTAAATAAATATTATTAAGCAATGGGTTTTAATAAAGAAGTAAAAGTAAATATAAAAAAGAGTAATGAGCCAGATACAGATAACAAATAGATTTACTATAGTCGACTAGTTCGCAGAAATGCATAGACTTTGTGCATTTTAACAATGTAAATATACGGTAGAGTTTAGATACATTGTGAGTTGTAACAACAATAGATAAAAATGATGACATATAATATAAGAAAAGCCGGACATTTTAAAGATTTTTAGCTTTGCCTGCCGGACGGAGATTATTAAGCTAAAAAGGAGAACATGCCCTCTTTTTACCGGACGTTTAGCAACCCTAGTCCGAGCAAGCCTTTCCAGATATGGATGCTTTATCCGTTGGGCTGCACTCTGACTTTATTACCAAGAACGTTTAAGGCAACTCATTTTAGGTTGGTTCGACCTGACTGCCCAGGTCATTTAAAACAAACCACCAAACAAACAAAAAAAAACCTTGCCCTGACACTTCTGTGATAATATACAAATATGAAACATGTACCAATTCACAAAGACTGCAGTGAAAATCAAATAATTGTAACTTACATGTTAAAGAGAAATGTTAATTCGAAAGGCAAGCGCTTTAATGCGGCTACTATGTCCTGATGAATCAACATCTGCGAGATGTGCTGCTTAAAAAGAGTTGCTAATTTAATATCTGAGATCGAGTAAGAAATGATGTTATCAGGCAGACAATGGGATCAACACCTTGTGCCACACATACTGTAGGCAGGAGATCAAATGGTTCGGCCTTCTCGTTAGAATTTAACACCATCATCTACCAGAAGTGGCGCTGTATCAAAGAAGATCTGATACCTGAGAAAGAGGGCGTCCGAGGAAAATAAAATGAATTGACGATGTCAAATACATTGTACAATCTCACGAAATAACACTATCCAGGGCCATCCACTCGAGTGCTGGAACGTCAACTATTCCTCCCCACAACGCTTGTCGGCAAAAGCGGAAGATGATGATAATGATAATGCCCTATTTTAACACTATTCTGTCCCGATGAAATGCAAACAACTACCACCAACAAAACATCGCGGTAACTCCCTACACATTTAGCAGCATCTCACGCGATTCACACAATGGAAGAAAGGAAACAATGGTCTGTCAAGGAATGAAATAAATCACAAAAACAGAGTCAGTGTTTGATCGGTGCTTCAAATCACAACACCAAGCAAAAACCAGAGAGGATTCTAATTAACAGACAAGCTCTAAAAAGCAACACTCCATCATACAATCCATATGGGAAAGCGGTTGCCATATTCCAGTTGCCTCGAGATGAGGAGAAAAATGTTTACACGATAAATCAACGGATGTTTCACGTTTGATTAGAAATTTTCAACATGGAAAATACTCCTTTAGCGGGCAGGATGACACTGCAGACGTAGGACAAAACATCCGTCAGATGAATGCAGGGCGCATAAGGAAACACTATGTACCTCTCTCGTGTCCCTGCACTCTATTTATTTAAGTAAAGTAAGTAATTAGCCTTTCTACACACTTTGGAGTGTTAAAACAGTTAGTTGCCTATCTGTTACAGTACGTCGCAGTCAACACCAGTAGTCTTTGCTGTTGTGATCTCTTGGCAAGTTTACATTCAATAGTTTGCCATTGCTTTCTGAACGACCGGTACCAATACCATTTCGTAGAAAACAAACGCACAGCGGTTTGCTGCCAAATCGCCCCAGCTGTGTTTCGAACGCGGGTATAAGGGATTACGAAGTGCGTCCATAACTCCTTTGCCACGGTGCCGGCTTTGAAGTGTAGCTGGCATATACTGGTGCCAGGTATGTGGCCCTAGTCCTGTATATTAGTTAGATAGTTAATTAGTTAGTTAGTTAGCTTCAAATTCAATTTCGGCGTCACTCGCGAAATGTCTCCAGCCAAGGTGAGTTTTGAATGGACTTAGCCCCTAGCGATTTTCCGTAAAGAGGTGCATAGCTGAGTAGAAAAAGTTACGAGGGCGAGTCAATAAGTAAGTCACACAGTTCTGTGGGATGGCAGGTAAATGAAAATATAGCACGCAGTTCTATGCAGCCGGTTCGGGAAGACTGATAAAACTATGGGATAAGTGCATCAATGTTGGTAGAAATTATGTTGAGAAATAAAGGGACAATGTATGTATAAAATAAACTGGTTTCAAGTTGTTGTCATAGTTAGTTATTTTTCTACAGCCATTTGTGAATTACTTATTAACTTACCCTCGTACATAGTTCTAGTCCCATATGTCTATACAACAATCGGCACTCAAGGGATGATGTGGTGAATATCACACCGGCTATCTTCACTTCCGAAGACATTTTCTAGTTCTCACATTAGGTTGGCTCGACCTGGGTTAGGTTGCATGAAATTCGTTAATTGCACATTGAACTGTGCGATGAAATGCATATTATACCGACAACATTAACAACAATTCTGGATACAATGATGACATGAGATATAAAGAATCCACAACGCACCTGCTTCAAGTTCATAGACAGGCGTTACAAGTGAGAAGTCGTGAATTCTTCAGTAGAACAGTTATCACAGTAAGAAAATGGTAGTTGGTTATCTCATGAGTATGACCAAGAAAGAAAGAAAAAAGGCAACAATGCACACTTTGTTCTGCGCATGCACAATTCATTAAATGTGTCTGGTATACAGTATAATAGTATCTGTTTTAGTTGTTCTCCTTGCTTCTCAATAATATTGTACTTCTAGTTTTAAAAAGTTGCATATCCTTTACATGACGTTGCAATCAACACCAGCAATTTTCGCTGTTGTGATCTCTTGGCAAGTTTACGTTGACTTGTTTGCCATTGCTTTCTGAACGACCGGTACCCATACCATTTCGTAAAAATACCAAAGCAACGCAGTCTGCTGGCAAATCGCGCGCAGTTGTGTTTCGAACGCGAGTATGCGGGATCACGAACTGCGTCTGTAACCCCATCACCATGGAGCCGGCAGTACTTATTTTTTTTTTTTTTGATTTGCGTATCATATTTACAGGACATTGCTGTCAACACCAGAATGTTTCACCTGCTGTTGATGTCTTGGCACGTTTTACGTTCACTAGTTTGCTATTGCTTTCTGAAAGACCGGCTCAAATATCTTAACATAAGAAACCAACGCTACGCGATCCGCTGCCGAATCTCCCACAGCTGTGTTTCGCACGTGGATATACGGGATTACGAACCGCGTCCTTAAAACCTTCGCCAGGGAGACCGGCAGTACTTCTATTAGAGTTACAAATTCTAACCAGCCTTGAAGGGGCCTAAAATAAATACAGGTGACCGTACGGAGAAAACATCTGCCTCCTCTGGGTGTTAATTGAAGTTCTGTTAATTGTTTTTCTGTTTGTTATTGAAATCCTTCGTAGACTTGTAGCAGCGGTTAAATCAGTGGATACCACCCTTGCCTCGGTACTGCCGGTATTATGTTCTAATCCCTATCAGGCATATTGTTCTAACTGCCAGGGCTCCCAAGTGGGTACGAGGATATGTTCTGGGAAGTAAAAGCCTGCATCCATCAAGTACCGATTTGTCTATACACATATACGTTATATTCACCACTGCATCCATCAAGTACCGATTTGTCTATACAACATATGGCCAGCATCATTTACCCAGTACGTCTCCAGAGGTGAACAGTTAGCTGCATATCCTTTACAGGACGTCGCAGTCAATCCTAGCATTTTATTATTATTTGTGATTTCTTGGCAAGTTTACGTTCAGTAGTTTGACATTGCTTTCTGAACGACCAGCACTCATACCATTGTGTGAAAACCAACGCAAAGGATCTGCTGCCAATTCGCCAGCAGCTGTGTTTCGATCGAGGTATGCGAGATTACGAGTTGCATTTGTAACCCCTTCACCACAGGGTGGAAAAGGGTCTGTTATTTTGTTTACTTGTCTGTGTCGACCTGTTGCCATTTAAGACAATCATGCCTGGTGCTTTGAAGACTTTGACATTTCCATTCAGGAATGCTGTGTCGGAGCGACTTGAGCGCCAGAAATGTGTTCCGAGAGCACTGCTGAGGCTAACAGTTCCTGCCATCTCACACTCGTGGAGTGTACAGTCCGGACTGTTGTAGATTTACACTAGGCATAGACGTGGAAGCGGCTGCGTTAGTGTAACGGTTACAACGTTGCGCCGATGGTGGCATGAGCGGGGTCGGACGAGGGTTCAGTGCTGGGCTCGTCGTTCGCTAATGGCGGGATTGAAAGACTGACTACTTATTCCTTCATGCACTCTGGCCCGCAAAGCGAAACGGTCCTAAAAAATTAACACGCACGCAGGTTCCTGCTTCTAGAAACTTCTTCTTCTTCTTCTGCTTCTTCTGCTTCTTCTTCTTTTTCTTCTTCTTCTTCTTCTTCTTCTTCTTCTTCTTCTTCTTCTTCTTCTTCTTCTTCTTCTTCTTCTTCTTCTTCTTCTTCTTCTTCTTCTTCTTCTTGTGCATCTTTCCATCCTCTTTCTTGTTATTCGTACATGATATACAAACTATCATGTATAGACAGGCACGCCTTTAAGTAGCTGTAGTAGTATACAGCACTTCAAACAATAGAATAATAAAGAACTGTAGCTACACCGTGTATGAGCCTTCCACCTCCAAGTAACGACATCGCCTGGCTGAAGAAACAATTATGCAAGGTATGCTTTTGTGTGACCGAATCCGCCAGAGCTGCTCAAGAAGTCCTACCCAAACTTTGGCGTCAGACCAAAGAAACGAAAACAAACACAGGAAGAAAGCCTGCACTGCCGGTAAATAACACCAAAAGTCAAAACTCTGAGATGGGGTAGAGCAGTAAATAACGCGGGAGGTGCAGTTATACTAGGTCTTGAGAAACAAAGAAAGATATTGGTTTCGTTTGGATCAGTGGTCCTCAAATTTGGGTACTAAGACGTTCAGAAGTGACGTGACTAAATTATGACAGCGTGGATCTATTGGGGTAGCTGGATCAATCTTCTACACCGGTCAGTTGGATGTCAACGTGGATTTCTCGTTCAGAAGTAAATTGCAAACTACTGAACGTAAAATTGACAAACAATCAACCTAGGGTTAGGGTTGACTGCAACATCCTGCAAAGGACATGCTTCATCTACTCAGGCGTTCGCGAATCTGATGCCTGTGTAGGCACAATGACACTACGATTGCCGTCACTAATGTGAAATGTTAATAGATTGGTATTTAATGGAAACAAGAATCGCTATGGCAACGGTAGCCTTTTGCGGGATGGAAACACATCATCATCATCAAGTGCCGTGCCGACTGGCGTAGGCGTTCATGACTCTTCACAGATCTCGGTCTTTGGTTTTCTGGATCAACTCTGCCGTTGGTATTCCTCCATACCATGGTCGCAATCCATCCAGCATCATAGTGGCCAATGAAGAGATGTCAATTGCAACGAGGAAACGGATGTTCAAGTGCTGCATAGAACCTGTACTTTTGTGTGAGTATGAGACGTGGACAATGAGCAGACAAGCTGAAAAACATCTGATGGTAGTGGAAATGTGTTTTCTGATGAAAATGTAAAGAATATCATGGACAGACCGAAAAATCAACGAACGAGTCCTACAAGAAGCAAATGAAAACCGTAAACTAAGTAGAGGAATTAGACGTAGACAGACAACACTTTTTTGGCAAGTTATGAGAAGAAATAAACTAGAGAACTTGGTGACGACTGGCAAGATTGAGAGCACAATGGGAAAGCAGAGAAGTAAATATCTGTATGGTTTGGCCTCATGGCATGGTCGAAACAAGAACAAAGAGCGGGTCCACGACTCTGGTGATACTCTGAGATGGCGAAAAATAACCGCCCACGCTTATCGGCATAGTGCATGGTGATTATGATTTCATGGGAATAGATAAACAGAAATAGAGATCTCCTAGGGAAGCTGCATATGAGAAAGGAATTGGCTGAAGAAATAAGGCGAGCTGTGGCATTGTAAACAAATAATAATAATCATTCACAAAAGTCATATGGTATGGAAGAGTGGAAGGTAGGCGAGCCAGAGGTAGGAGAACCAAAGGTAGGAGAGCCAGAGATAGGCGTGCCAAAGGTAGGCGAACCAAAGGTATGCGAGCCAGAGATAGGCGAGCCAGAGATAGGCGAGACAGAGATAGGCGTGCTAAAGGTAGGCGAACCAAAGGTAGGCGAGCCAGAGATAGGCGTGCCAAAGATAGGCGAGCCAGAGATAGACGAGACAGAGATAGGCGTGCCAAAGGTAGGCGAACCAAAGGTAGGCGAGCCAGAGATAGGCGTGCCAAAGGTAGGCGAACCAACGGTATGCGAGCCAGAGGTAGGTGAGCCAAAGGTAGGCGAACCAATGGTAGGCGAGCCAAAAGTAGGTGAGCCAAATGTAGGCGAACCAATGGTAGGCGAGTCAGAGGTAGGTGAGCCAAAGGTAGGCGAACCAATGGTAGGCGAGCCAGAGGTAGGCGACGACAGACATGGCAAGGTAACACAAAGAAATGAACGCACAGCAGACTATTAGAGTATAATAGATCCCCCCCCCCCCCCCCCCGATGTGTCTCCTCCTTGTCGCGGTGGGGGGGGGGGGGAGCTTGCGTGTCCCAAAGACCCCAAGAGCTGATCCGACGGAAGTACAACTATGTGTCGGACAGGTCTTGGGTTAGGGGACAGACTAAGAGAGACACAACCTGCTGCTCTGCAGGTAGACTGAGGATAACAGTCAAAACCACAAATAAGGTGTACGAAGTCAGAAATTCTTGGTCCGGACACATATGCTAAGGCTCTCCGCTGAAGGATATGGCTGAACACCTCTAAGCTATAAGCTCTCGGGATACCCACCTACCCCAAAATGGAGGTGAGATGCTAAGCACGCTACATGCTTAGTCCAGATACTGTTCGTAGGCTCTCAGTTGGGGGATATGAGGGATCCCGGAATGAGAGAGCCTCACCTCTGTCGCACGTTCCGATGAAAGTCTGTAACTAAACTCATAGAGTTAGCGTAGTCAAAGGTGGAAGATTGTCTTGTTGACACGAAATGGAACACTTGGCTAGCGAATCCATTACGTGGCAACCAGAAGCAAAAGCTTGCTAAGTGGAAGTCGCAATAAGAGTCTAACTTGCCTCGAATACCGAGGAAGGCTAACCTCATTAAAACATGCCCGCCGAAGATGGAAGTGCCGGCCTACGGGTGGCAAAATTAAAACTGGCACTACGCAATTACGTCCGAGTGAAATGTCTTTCGTGGCCGGAAAAGCTCTAACTAGTCTTCCGAATGTCCCTCGCGCTAGGAACAGCTCTGACTACCTAGTTTTCCGAATGCCCCTCGTATCCGGAACAGCTCTGACTACCTAGCTTTCCGAATGCCCCTCGTGTCCGGAACAGCTCTGACTAGATAGTTTCCGAATGTCCATCGTGCCCGGAACAGTTCTGACTATATTGTCCCGAGCACAACGGCAGGCACATGTCCGAATCGTAAACTCGCTGAGTGGATAACAACTGCAGACCGGTCTGGTTTATGCGGGAACAGCCCGGGGCGAACGAAATGTCCAATATATTGAAGTGAGGAATGAAAGCAGCCATGAGCAGGACGTGACGATTCCCTCGGTGAGCCCAGCACCAGGGCATCATGTGTCGTCCCTGCAACTATGGAAGCAGTTCTGGATGGCGGAACTGCCATGGACTGTCCCTGCCTTCCCTTGACCGTGAATTTTTCGACTGTTCCAACTTGACCAACTGGGATGTTGACAGTACCACAAAAGTTAAAGTCTCCCAGGAATGCTAACCTGGTCAAAAACGCACGCGAAAGCCGGATGACTTGGCCCAAGGGTTTCGGCCCAATGGAACACACCGCAATCACATCTGAAAAAACACTCCGGATGAACGCAAAGAAGAAGAAGAAGACGAAGAAGAAGAAGAAGAAGAATAGATTAGCTGCATGTCCCTTACAGAACGTCCCAATCAGCTCCAGTTATTATGGTTGTTTAAGTCCAATAGTTTGTCATTGCTTTCTTAATAACCGACGCTCAAACTAATTTGAAAATTAACGCAAGGGGGTCTAAAGCAGAGACCAGATAATAAGATGAGGTGTGTGTGTTGGTTGAGAGTTACAAGGCAGAAGGAGAAGATGAGAGTAGACCCAAAATGACACGCATACCGTTTTGGAGATTCATTATAAGTAACCTTGTTTGTGGAGACTACACATGGTTGATTCTTCTTCTTCTTTTGTACTTATGCTTTTGCCTTGAAGCGTCGCAAAGAGGATGCAGATGTAAGTTTATGTGAATAGGTGCTATTTGATAGTCGATGTTGTTTGTTTTCTGTATTCTCGTTTCTGTTTTTCTATCTAGTTTTCTATGTTGAACACACTGCCAAGATACTTGTCTTCTCTAACATGCCTGTGTGCTGGGGAATGAACAGGCGGACAAATTGGCTGGTTGGCAAAACTTGGTGGAGTATTGATGCATGACAAGACAGATGTGGTTGCTGCCTTGTGGGAGTACGTGTACACCTCGGAGGAGCGAATGGATCACCATAGTCTGGTAAGAATGAGACAGCGAGGAGTGACGAGGGGATCTGGCCGACGCTCGGCGCTCAGAGGAAAGGCGAGACGGACATATAATCAGATTGCTACTGGAACTATTAGTGTTGGAACTCTTCGCTGGCTGCTGAGAATGGGGACGGAGCGCTTATGGGAATGTCCCGAATGCTGTGATGTCGGTTCCTAAATCAATCAATCAATCAATCAATTAATCAATCAATCAATCTCTAACTTGTAAAGATTTTACATTGATGGCACGTTATATTGCGCTGGTGTTTGTCGAATTGTAATAAATGCTGTCCTTTCTTTATTCACCTTCATATCAAAATTTTGACAGCTATTTTGAAGACAATTTATACGGTGCTGCCAATACACATTGTTTTCATCCAGTGAAATCTGGCCGTCTGCAAACAGCAGCTCATTTAAACTCTCTTCTTGTGGAACATGATTGATAGAGTGATGAAATTATGCGCCTTATCTTCGAATTCATAACGGAAAACTCCGGGAAATAAAAAAACAACAACACACACTACAATCAGTAAATGTTCTGTTGAATAGCTATATTGTGATAAAAGCATGCTTGAACAATTCTTGCTTGTGAACGTGTCTTTGTGTGTGTGTGTGTGTGTGTGTGTGTGTGTGTGTGTTTGTGTGTGTGTGTGTGTGTGTGTGTGTGTGTGTGTGTGTGTGTTGTATGATTTTCGTTTGTACGTAAAACATGTATAATAGCTTTTAAATTCCCATGACTTAATTGTGATTGTAATTAAATATTATGTCCATTACATGCATCGAATTATAATTTTCTTTAGGATACGTAAATAGGTCGAGCTGAACGACAGGTCGTCTTTGTGCGTTCTGTGGTGCAAAGAAGATTGAGAATCCCTGACACGGTGGAAAGTGTAAACAAGGAAGAAGATGCGTAAAGAGAAAATTACCGGGAAATGAGCTGACTGTATTATTTATGATATTGTCACGCTAATTGCGTCAAAACGGGAGCGTGCGTAATCATTAGTTTTCGTAAAATATTAAGTTGTTCGGAAATCCCTGAAAGTCATCAACGTAATGAGTTAATACATTTATGGCTAATGTATGGTTAGTATAGATAGATAGATAGATAGATAGATAGATAGATAGATAGATAGATTAGATAGATTAGATAGATAGATAGATAAATAGATAGATAGATAGATAGATAGATAGATAGATAGATAGATAGATAGATAGATAGATAGATAGATAGATAGATAGATAGATAGATAGATAGATAGATAGATAGCCGGCGGGCGGGCGGGCGGACGGACGGACGGATGGATGGGTGCCGTACCCTCCTCGTACCTTTTCAGGCTGAGTCGAGTTTGTTACCGAGGTCAAGTAAGAAAATCACCCCCGCTTCGATGAGGATGTCACCTACTGACAGGTAATTGAGCTAGCCACAGCGCTACCGCGACTCTCAATCGAGGTCAGGCAAATACTGTAGCTTGGGCATATTAAAGAAAACACTATGCGCTCATGGAAACTGTGTTTGAGGAAAAGATGAAACGCAAACATGCAGAAGTACAACGGCGGTCTTAATAGGAAGATAACTCTAAAGATTGGCTGACATCCCAGAGTATAACTTCGCGTCCTCTTTCTGACAGTGAGTCGCCAACAAAGTAGCTGCTGTTTTGCGCAGTGCCGACTAAAAATGCTCTTTTGAAACTGACAGACCCTGCAAACTAACAGTGCACTTTTAGTTGCCCAAGAACCAATTAGAAGATAATGTGTCAATATGAGAGTAAATGGGACTTATACATCCGGCGAGCAGTCTGGAACTGTTATCAAGCTTGCAAACAGAAAGGAGTCTTTACGAATGTGTACTTTAAACATTTCTGGAAGCGGGAACAAATTAAGAGTTGTAGAAGAGATGAAGAAAAAAAGAATTAGAATAATGCGATTAACAAACATTAAGATAAAGGGAATAGGCTGAAGTCTGGATACTAAAAAAAAAAACAAAAAAAAAAGACGAAAACACACACAGAGAGAGAGAGAGAGAGAGAGAGAGAGAGAGAGAGAGAGAGAGAGAGAGAGAGAGAGAGAGAGAGAGAGAGAGAGAGAGAGAGCATATTACGCGACAGGTATTTTATCTGATAGTAGATCCATCTGTACATCTTATAGTCCATGTCGTGTGGCGTTGATGACCATGTCTGTCTGTCTGCTGCCTCTTGTGCTGTCAATCATGCCACATACTGATGTTTCGTCACGCCATCATGTCAGACTTTCCAACATCTTCTCTCTTTGTCTCTCTCTGCTTCTTTACCCCTCCAACTTTCCCGTTTCTGACGACATATTCAAATTTTCCCCTTCTCATGACATGCCCAAAGACTTCGGACTGTTGCTTCTGATGCTAGTAACCAGCTCTCTTTGTGAATTCACTGCTTTTAAGATATCTTCATTATTCTTTCTATCCGTCTTCCGTGTTCTCGTCATTTTCTGTAAAACCACATAACAGATCCATATATATAGCCATAATACTGTATGTATGTAAATCATGGTAAAATTGAAAGTAGGCAATACATGGGTACTGAATGCATGTCCCTGAATCATGGACACTGAATGTATGTCCTGAAACATGGTGACTGAATGTATGTCCGTGGAACATTGTCACTGAAAGTATTATGAAATCGTGGCCACTATTGTATGTCTGTGAATTATGTTCACTAATGTATGTCTGTGAATTATGTTCACTAACGTATCTCTGTGAATTATGTTCACTAATGTAGGTCTGTGAATTATGTTTACTAATGTATGTCTGTGAATTATGTCCACTAATGCATGTCTGTGAATTATGTTCACTAATGTATGTCTGTGAATTATGTTCATTATTGTATTTCTGTGAATTATGTTCACTAATGTATGTCTGTGAATCATGTTCACAAATGTTATTCTGTGAATCATGTTCACTAATGTATGTCTGTGAATCATGTTCACTAATATATCTCTGTGAATTATGTTCGCTAATGTATGTCTGTGAATCATGTTCACTAATGTATCTCTGTGAATTATGTTCGCTAATGTATGTCTGTGAATCATGTTCACTAATGTTATTCTGTGAATCATGTTCACTAATGTATGTCTGTGAATCATGTTCACTAATGTATGTCTGTGAATCATGACCACTAATGTATGTCTGTGAATTATGTCCACTAATGTATATCTGTGAATTATGTTCATTATTGTATTTCTGTGAATTATGTTCACTAATGTATGTCTGTGAATCATGTTCACAAATGTTATTCTGTGAATCATGTTCACTAATGTATGTCTGTGAATCATGTTCACTAATATATCTCTGTGAATTATGTTCGCTAATGTATGTCTGTGAATCATGTTCACTAATGTATGTCTGTGAATCATGCTCACTAATGTATGTCTGTGAATTATGTTCGCTAATGTATGTCTGTGAATCATATTCACTAATGTATGTCTGTGAATTATGTTCGCTAATGTATGTCTGTGAATCATGTTCACTAATGCATGTCTGTGAATTATGTTCACTAATGTATGTATGTGAATTATGTTCACTAATGTATATCTGTGAATCATGTTAACTAATGTATGTCTGTGAATCATGTTCACTAATGTATGTCTGTGAATTATGTTCACTAATGTATGTCTGTGAATTATGTTCACTAATGTATGTCTGTGAATCATGTTCACTAATGTATGTCTGTGAATTATGTTCACTAATGTATGTCTGTGAATCATGTTCACTAATGTATGTCTGTGAATTATGTTCACTAATGTATGCCTGTGAATTATGTTCACTAATGTATATCTGTGAATTATGTTCACTAATGTTTGTCTGTGAATTATGTTCACTAATGTATGTCTGTGAATTATGTTCACTAATGTATGTCTGTGAATTATGTTCACTAATGTATGTCTGTGAATTATGTTCACTAATGTATGTCTGTGAATTATGTTCACTAATGTATGTCTGTGAATTATGTTCACTAATGTATGTCTGTGAATCATGTTCACTAATGTATGTCTGTGAATCATGTTCACTAATGTATGTCTGTGTATCATTTTCACTTATATATGTCTGTGAATCATGTTCACTAATGTATGTCTGTGTATCATGTTCTCTTATATATGTCTGTGAATTATGTTCACTAATGTATGTCTGTGAATCATGTTCACTTATGTATGTCTGTGAATTATGTTCACTAATGTATGTCTGTGAATCATGTTCACTAATGTATGTGTATCATGTTCACTAATGTATGTCTGTTTTTCATGTTCACTAATGTATATCTGTGAATCATGTTTACTTATCTTTGCCTATGAATCATGTTCACTAATGTATGTCTGTGAATGATGATCACTAATCGAGTGCCGGCTGATTTACATCTATAGACCTAAGATCATATCCACAATAAATCACACAGAGACAGAATCGTGAAATTGTTCCTTGCTGGCGCATGTTTCCATGTGAGAATTGAGTGTACCGGCTCCAAAGACGATAATCAATATCGTTTTCGGATGACCTGCATTCTTCGTGTATATTTTCATAAACGCCCATCATTAGTACAATAAATCCCGCTGTAACAAGACCGTTCCAACAGGTGAAGAAACGTAGGGAAATTGTGCTCGTCGAGTTATTTATCTTCTCGTGACAACAAACGAATCAACTAGTTCCCTACCTTCTTGTAAACGATTCGGGATGCAGCGAATGTCAGCTTTGCTTTGGGTTTGGGTCTATGCCATATTCGACATCCTATCGTCTAGTGTTTCTTGTGGATTTCGGTTCAGTGGCAAGTCGTGCTTTTTGCTTTTTTTTTTGGTTTCTACGTTCTTCCCCGCTTTCTTCGGATGTTTGTTTTGATTCCTTTCTGCCACGCACTGTCGCTACATCGGGTTGTATATAGAGTTAGTCTGTGATTTCTGCGTTGTGGTGTTAGTTAGTTAGTTAGTTAGTCGCGATTCCAACTTCATGGCAACGGGTCGTCCCCATTATGCTCTGTTCCTGTACCAGTGAATATCACACAAAATGCTCCTCACTGTCCTACGTGAACAGTGGTATAGAGAGGAGTCTCGGCAAGCCAACAGCCCTCACAGATACACTGTGCATAATGCCGCCGCCAGAATGCCAACACAAAAGTCCTCCACGAAAAATACAGTTTATTGTGGATTCAATCGGCAGTCACCAAAAAGACTTCATTGACCTGGGTTTTATCCCATATGGTTCGATCTCTTTCCGCAGGAAAGCGCTGCACAAAGCACGAACTCCGTAGCTCCCAGGAGTCTCTTGAAAAATGTACTCAGTGAACCGAAAAGGCAAACCAGTTGATTCAGCAATAGCGGGCCGCCATTGTTTCGAACATGCAGTTCATGCTAAAACAAAACAAACAAACGCGGACAGATGTAAAAGCATTCCACGAAAAATTCACAGCCCACAGTGTCGCGCCACGCACTCACTCAGTAGCAGGGCGAAGGAACCAGTCCAACATGAGGAAAATGCGAATGAAAACCGTAGCCACAAGCGTCACCACTCCAGAGGCCTTAACGGTATGAAGCCTATCCGCCATGTTGGGGACCGGGAGTCCCAATAGACTGTAAACTAAGTCTCAGTCCAAGCCTCCTTAGTTGCCTCTTATGGGCCCCGGTAACACACGGGCGTTCTGCGCTGTGGTATAATGTATTAAATAACTTAGCAATACTTAGAGTTATTTCTTACAAGTTAATGCTATTGTAATTATTACCGTACTTCTAAAGGAAAATTCCCGATGTGATTAATCATCATCATGTGCTATGCTGATGTTCTTGTTGTTGCTCGCTTTCAACTCAAGCGTAATCCATACACTTGCTACCACTTCTAGCGCGCTGGACTGAGTGTTTCCGTGTGGATTAGCTTTCCCTATTATCAGTGTCCCTCGCCATCTGGCGAACCCACGCCGACTTTAGAGGTACTTGTGATTTACGTCCCCACGTTAATGACGAGAAGTCAACATTTTTGTCCAACTGACCGATGTAGGGGTTGAACCCACTACCTCGGCATCAGCACACCGGATGTTTAAGAACGAGCGCTCTTATCCATTCGGCCACGCATATCTCCATGTAGGATTATTATGTTCAGTTTACTTCTAAAGGGAAATGTCCGATGTGAGTCATCACCAGCAGCATGTGCCAAGTCGATGAGCATGAAGGGTCTGAGTTCACCCTCTCACACAATCAGTAAAGCCTTGGATCACGTCTGTGTTCGCGTCTGGTTATGTCCTGTGGCAAAGCCACCTAGGTATTTACCTCTCTGGTTTTCTAGTGTCAAAACTCCCAATAAACTGCCCCCCAAAATCTTGATTATTTGCTTCAGATTTTAAGTATATCAATCAATCAATCATGTGCCATGCCGGAAAGCGTGGGCGGTCATTAAGTATATATTAGAATTAAAATTATGATGACAAAGCGGGTATTATTATTTTTTTTTTTGGGGGGGGGTGGGGGGGGGGGGGGCACACTCTTGCCATAATTTATATTCAATCTGGGTCAGGAAAAACAGTCTTCCGCACGTGTATCAGGTCTTTCATATTGTATGGTTGCGACATGTGAATAATTTATAAGCTTAATGTAAATAAACTCATCTAAGAAGAATTCGAACAATGAAGACGCACGCAAAACATTGCAAAGTTTATTGCCTGGACTGTTAGCTGTATCTCGTCAGATGCATAATACGGAAACAAGTTTAACGTACATTAAAACAGCGTAATGAATCCTTTTAGCTGAAATATACACATCACATTGTCATCAGTGTCACTATTACGACGGTAGTTGTAGAGAGACTACTATCTTGTCTTTTTTAAACGCAGATCTGGTTTACATGCGTGTAAAGTTGATGCTTCTGCATATCTCTATTAGCTTTTGTTATGTGTAGTCATTGCAGGCATGAACATAATAAAAGAAGTTGCACAGATAGACAATTGCGAAATGGAATAATGTGGAAGCTTCACGATCATCGTAAGGGATCCCATGCATGATGAGGATGATGTATAGTGGGTGGTATATTAAAATACGAGATTACATTAAAACTATTAGGAACTGCTAAAATTAGATTCAACTGCTCTGTGGTTTTTGTTGTTGTTGTTATTCTTCTTCTTCGTCTTTGTCATCTCCATCGTCATCATCATTATTTTATGTTTCTTCCTCATTGAGCTGAGACCACAATACACGCACAGATAGAGAGAGATAGAGAGACTGAGAGAGAGAGAGGGGGAGAGGAGGGGGAGAGAGTGAGAGGGAGAGAGAGAGTCATACAGACAGAGAGAGCCACACCAAGAGAGAGAGAGAGAGAGTCACACACATCGCAGATTTATACAGAGAAAGAGAGAGAGTGTCATACACAGAGAGAATCATACACAGAGGGAGTTATACAGAGAGAGAGGGATAGAGAGTTATACTGAGATAGAGTCAGACACAGTCATACAGAGAGACAGAGAGACAGAGAGAGAGAGAGAGAGAGTCACACACAGAGTCATACAGAGATAGTCAAACACTTCTTCTTCTTCTTCAGCATTCCGAGCCATTGAGGTTCTTTGCTGCAAATACAATCCGTCTCCATTCGTCTCTCTGGTGGACCTTCTCTTGCCAGTCGTTGATTCCAAGTGCTTGTAGGTCTGTATGTATATTATCTCTCCACCGCCTTCTTGGTCTACCTCGGGGTCTACGGTCATTTATTTCCTGAGTGTAAGCGAGTTTTGTTTCCCTATTATCTTCCATTCTTTCTATATGCCACAGCCATTGTAGTCTATTAGCCTTCATGATACCAGTGATTAGCGGGGACTTAAACAAATCATAAATGTCTTTGTTACTTCTTCTTTTCCACTCTCCACTTTGTGTATCCCTAATGGGTCCAAAGATGCGTCTTAAAATTTTGTTCTCAAAGGTTTGTAACAAGGCTTCGTCTCCTTTCGTTGTACTCCAGGTTTCAGAGCCATACAGCACAACTGGTCTGATCAGTGTTTTGTATATTGTGATTTTGGTGTTACGAGATAGCGCCTTTGATTTTAGTAGATGTTGTAGTGCATAGTATATCTTATTTCCAGAGTTGATTCTAGTTTGTATTTCTTCCCTTATGATGTTGGAGCAGTTGAAGATTGTACCCAGGTATTTGTATGTTTCCGTTCTTTTAATGGTCATATTATCTATTTGTATGTGGCCAGAGTTTTTAGCCATTCCGTCTCTTGAAATTACCATATATTCTGTCTTATCTTGGTTGATAACCAGCCCCATCTGTTGGGCTTTTTCCTTTAAGTGAGTCAATATTTCTAATGTCTTTTGTTCACTTTGCCCTATAATAGTCAAACACAGAGTCATATATATATATATATATATATATATATATATATATATATATATATATATATATATATATATATATATATATATATATATATATATAGAGAGAGAGAGAGAGAGAGAGAGAGAGAGAGTCATACAGAGGGAGGTAAAGCTTGATACAGCGACAATAAAAATGACTTCACTTTTTTGTAATTCAGACAATTCCGAAATAATAATAACACAGTTTCGCAGGTAGGGAAGATAACGAACAAGCACCATTAATTGTTAACAGGTATAAATAAAAGAGAACAGTTATCTTCTGCCGCCAGAAGAAACCTTTTATCGTGCCAGATGGAGGTATATGGGAAGAAGAACCTATAATGTCACTTAGAGTCTTCATTCTGGAACTTAAATAGGACTGATAAGAAGCCAACTGACGGCCTAAAAGTCTAATTTTGTTTCGACGGGCGCTGTCCTGATAAAAGACTGTCACGTAAGGTCAGGTGTTAAATAGCCTGATATTCATGTCTGTGACATTCAGAGTTTGATGGAGATGTAGATCCCTCCGACACACCGAGTAGTTCAATCAGCTCGTGCTATGTCTTTGAACTTGTCAGATCCCTCCTCCCGCTCCCCCCGATGTGTCTCCACCTTGTCCCGGTAGGGGGAGGGGGGTTGGGGGGGGGGGGGTTGCGTGTCCCAGTGACCCCAAGTGCTATGCCGACGGAAGCACAACTACATGTCGGACAGCTCTTGGGGTAGGGGCCAGACTAAGCGAGACACAACCTGCTGCTTTGCAGGTAGACTGAGGATAGCAGTCAAAGTCTAAATCAGGCGCACGACGCCGCAAATTCTTGGTCCCGATACATACTCAAAGACTCCCAGCTGAGGGATATGGCTGAACGCCTCTAAGCCAAAAACCCTCGGATGTGAGAGTCGGGCCGATACCCACCTACCGAAAAATGGAGGTGAGATGCTGAGCACGCTACATGCTTAGTTCAGATACTTGTTCGAAGGCTCTCAGCTGGGGGATATGAGGGATCGCCGGATGAGAGAGCCTTGCCGTTTCTCGCTCACTGATGCAGAGAGGTAAGGTGCTGAGAGGGCAGCACATGTAGCCCACCTTGTGAGCGAGTACACAAGGTAGAAAAAGTGCCCCAGTCGCTCGAAATGGTTACGAAAAATGTCTGTATCTTTACTCATAGAGAGTGTAGTCAAAGGTGGAAAAACGTCACATTAACACGAAATGGAACGCTTGGCTAGCGAATCCACTGCGTAGTCCGATTTCCGAAGCGAAAGCTTATCTAGTGGATGTCGTCCGCAGACTGACCGTTCCTGGTTTGTGCTTGAGCGACCAGTGGCAAGCGAAATGCCCAATACACGGAAGAGAGGAATTAAAGCAGCCATGAGCAGGAAGTGGCAACTTTTAGGGTGAGCCCAGTCTCAGAGCAATATGTGCCGGCTCTGCAATTATGGAAGCCTCCTTGGATAGTGGAGAATGCCCATGGTCTGCCCCTGCCTTCCCTTGAGGGTTGACAGTTCTACCTTGACCAGCTGAGATGTGAGCGACACCACAGCAATAAGAGTCTAACGTGCATCGAAACCCGAGGATGGCTAACCACATTTAAAAATGCCCGCCAAAGTCGGAAGTACCGGCCGGCGGGTGGCAACATAAAAACTGGCGCTACGCAATTAGTCCGAATGAAATGTCTTTCGTGGTCGGAGAAGCTCTGACTAACTAGTCTTCCGATTGTCCCTTGTGCTAGGAACAGCTCTGACTACCTAGTTTTCCGAATGTTCGTCGTGCCCGGAACAGCTCTGACTATATTGACCCGGGCACAACGACAAGCACATGTCCGAATCGAAAACTCGCTGAGTGGATACCGTCTGCAGACCGGTCTGGTTTGTGCGGGAACGGCCCGTGGCGAACGAAATGCCCAGTATATTGAAGTGAAGAATTAAAGCAGCCATGAGCAGGACGTGACGATTCCCTCGATGAGCCCAGCACCAGGGCGCTATATGTCGGCTTTGCAACTATGGAAGCCACCCTGGATGGCGGAAAATGCTATGGACTGTCCCTGCGTTCCCTTGAGGGATGACCGTGAAGTCTTCGACTGTTCCAACTTGACCAGCTGAAATGTGGACAACACCACAAAAGTGAGAGTCCTACAGGAATGCTAACCTGTAAAAAATGCACACTGAAAGTCGGATGTGTTGGCCTAAGGTTTCAGTCCAAGGGTGCCTAACTAGACACGCCGCAATCACATCTGAAAAAACACAGGATGAATGAAAAGAAGAAGAACTTGTCAGAGAAGAGTAGTCAGACAGATACATGTTATGAACTAGAATTTTGTTTCCGGACTTTTTCTTCAAGTCGCAATCTCCTATCATTTTAGGCAAAGAACCATGGGTCCTCTTTCACACAATCCCTTTCTTCGCTCGCCCGCTTTAAACTCAAGCGTAGTCCATACACATGCTACTACTTCTAGTGTACTGGACTGATTTTGCGGCTGGATTAGCTTCTGAAGTACTTGTAATTTATGTCTCCACTTCAAGGACGAGAAGTCAACATTTTAGTCCAACTAACTGGTACATAGGGGTTGAACCCGCTACCTTGTAACAGCACACGGGACGTTAAAAAACAAGCGTTCTTATCCCTTCTGCCACGCTGACCTCCATCCCTTTTTATTGTAGCCAAATAACTAGCCAAATTTGCATAACGTTGTCACTGGGAAGAAGGAAATACCAGAATGTGATATATGAGTAAATGGACATATTCTTAAACAAGTGAATCGGTATAGTTATCTCGGATCAGTCATAACATCTGATGGGAGATGCCTTAAAGAGATTAAAACAAGAATTGCCATTGCGAAGTTAACCTTTTCGCAAGATGAAAAACATACTGACCAATAAAATGATATCAATTGAAACGAGAAAAAGAGTGTTGAGGTGCTACATAGAACCTATACTTTTGTATGGATGTGAAGCGTGGACAATGAACAGACAAGCTGAAAAACATCTGATGGCTGTGGAAATGTGGTTTCTGAGGAAAATGCAATGAATACAATGACAGACAGAAAAACCAATGAACAAGTTATTCAAGAAACAAATGAAGATCGTAAACTGATTAGAGACATTAGACGGAGACAGTCAAAATTTGTTGGGCATGTTATGAGAAGAAATGACTTGGAGAACTTGGTGACAATTGGCAAGATCGAAGGGAAGAGACCAAGGGGAAGACCGAGAAGTAAATACCTGGATGGCTTGGCCACGTGGCATGGTCGAGACAGGAACACGGAGCTGATCCACGACTCTGGTGATTGAGTGAGATGACAGAACATGACCGCCCACGCTTACCGGCATGGCACGTGATGGATGGATGGATTTGCATAACAAGAAATTTGTAACACGTTAAAGATGCCGTTCTGTACTGCATTTGTTAAGGATTGTACACATCTGGTTGTCAGATCACTATTTACAACACAGAACTGCATTTTTCGATGGCACTGAATTCAGTGCCGACTCCGTGGCGAAGGGTTTACCGAAGCGGTTTGTAATCCCGCGTTCGAGACACAACTGCGGTTGATTTGGCAACAGACCGCTTTTGCGTTGGTTTATTTTAACGAAATAGTATAGGTGCCGGTGAGTCAAACAGCAATGGCAAACTGCTGTACATAAACTTGCCTAGAGATCACAAACAGCACACAAATGCTGGGGTTGACTGCGACGTCATGTAAAAGGATATGCAACTAACTTTTAACTAACTGAATTTAATATTCTATTTATAATCATTGACTCAAGGTAAGTACGTCATGTCGGTCATTTTAAACAATTAAATTGGGAAAAAAAACAGTAGATATTTAGTAGGTATAAGACAGGAAGAGAGGGAGAGGGTGAGAGCGAGAGAGGGGGAGAGGGAGGGGGAGAGAGAGAGAGAGAGAGAGAGAGAGAGAGAGAGAGAGAGAGAGAGAGAGAGAGAGAGAGAGAGAGAGAGAGCTGGTACCGTAAACAAATGCTGGTAGCTCGTAAAATATGACAATGAAGCCGGACAGACAACGATGCATACTTCACATGTACATTGGCATCGGAGACAGCAGGTCACGTACTCCAAGACTACCCCGAATACGACATATCTAGGCAAACCGTCTGGCTTTCGGACACAACGGTGGAAGATTATGCGATCACAGCGAGGCCTTTTCCCTAAGCTGAAAGTGTAAATATATCCGCACTTGATCCGTCTAGGGCCATCAGCAGAAGCGGTCATCCGAATGACACACGGGGACTTGGAACCTCATAGGGCGGATCGTGCCCCTGGGAAACCTTAAACCCTAAAAAGAATGAAAAGAATAACTTCATGGACCACTTAGTGAACTTCGGAGCCGGGTCAGTAGCGAAGGTTTTTTTATGAAATGGTTTGGGTGCTGGTCGTTCAGAAAGTAATGGAAAACTACTGAACGTAAGCTAGCCCAAAAATCACAAACAGCCAAAAAACTATGGGGTTGACTGCAACGTCTTGTAAAGGATATGCATCTATCTAACTAGTGAACTTCAAATGACACTGACGTTAATACAAGAGACAACATTGCGGATATTACACTGTCATTTAGTTAGTTAGTCGACATACCATTCTCATTGCACATCGAACCATCCAGTCCATAAGTGCTCGGATCCCCTCCTCAGCAAATCCCGCAGCGTGTAGCGGCTAACGACACTCTTTCTGTGTTGGTTTATCAATCTTCTTTGGCTTCCTGCGTAGTGTTCTTGTTTGGCAACACCTCTTTTAATTCGCTGTTCTCGCAGTCTGACCATGGCTGTAGATTCGCAGTCATCACTTGGTTCTCGCAAAAGTCTTACTTCTCGTAGAGAACTTGTGTCAGACTCAAGGCCCACGGGCCACATCCGGCCCGCCGTACAATCGTATCAGGCCCGAGAGGTCTCAACCGACGTACAAATATATTGGGCCCAAGAAAGAATTTTAGGGAAAATATTTTTTTATGGTCACGATATAAAGTGCAAATCAAATTCTCTAATTAGCAGCCTTCCGAATGATAGGCTACACGAGAGCGTTCTCGCTTCGATCAGAATAAGCAAAAATAAAAGTTGTGTAGTGAGTTAGTGTTCGTCGTTATAATTACCTAGCAACGTTCAGATGCTCGTTTTGGTTTGGCGCATAAAAAACGAAAGTAGTGTAATGCCCGGATGTTACATCACCTTTTCCCGCTACGGCTAACCTGATATAAATCAAGAGTCTGTCGGTAGATGCACAATCTTTTAAAATCAAAGCTAGCCTTTAAAATGGCCAAGAGAAAAGTTGATTCTGAGAAAAGAGCCTTTCAAGCCGCTGGGAGGCTGAATATGTGTTTACTGATATTGGCGGGTAAACCTGTGTGTCTAATTTGTGGAGATAATGTGGCTGTGATCAAAGGATATAATCTGAGACGGCACTACGAGACTAAACGTCAAGACAAGTTAAACAGCCTGAATGCAGAGCAGAAGTTACAGAATGTATAAGAATTGAAGAGGCATCTAACATCACAGCAGATGTTTTTTTCACAAACTGATGCTGCAGTCAGAGCAAGTTTTATTATGTCAGAGGAAATCGCAAATTCAGGCCGACCATTTACAGAAGGAGAGTTTCTGAAGCACTACATGATGAAAGTGCGTGACGTCTTGTGTTCAGACAAAAAGCAGATGTTTGCAAAGATAAGCCTTAGCAGAAATACGGTTGTTGATCGGGTTTGTTAGATGGCCACTGATGTGAAAACACAGCTGATCGAAAAAGGCAAAGACTTTGTTGCATCCTCCCTTGCTGTCGTTGAAAGTAATTACACGACTGACACTGCACAGCGCACCATCTTCATCCGTGGAGTGGACTCCAGTTTGAATGTTACAGAAGAAATATTGGACATGAAATCCATGCATGGGAAAATGACAGGAAACGACATTTTTGACAACGTATGTCAAAGTTTAACCAACATGAACCTGCCTTGGGACAAACTCGTTGGACAGACAACAGAATGGAGCACTGGCGATGTGTGGCGAAACATAGTGAACTAGTTGGAAGGATGCGGTTAAAAGATGCAGGAGAACTGTAATGGTGAATTGATAGCATATCACTGCAATCATACAGCAAGGATCGCTGTGTGGTAAAGTCCTCAACATGGAAGATTTAATGAGCACTGTAATACAAACCGTCAACTTTATCATATATCATATTATTGTTTTAAAAAAGGCTTAATTTTCGGCTTATTGAATGTTTATCCTGTCCGGCCCGCAACCTTACGTGCTGATTTGAGTTTTGGCCCGCTGAGCGATTGACTTTGACACCCCTGTCGTAGAGCATTCAGAATGTCCAGCCTGGTCCATGGCGCGTCCGCCCTCCACATTAGCCTTACCTGCAAGCTTGTCAGTCCGCTCATTTCCGTGTACTCCCGCAATGCCCTGGCACGAAGATGAAACTAATCTTTGTAAGCCGAGACCGCTCTAGAGACAGCAACCACGCTCTTCGGATCCACCCCGTCTCTATCCTCTTGATCATGTTCATTGATGTCGCTAAGGAAAACATGCCCTATTGAATGTCTGTGTCTCGAGCCATGTTATTGCTTTACTTACTGCCATGACTTCCACTAGTCAGGCTACTTGTGGTCTCAACAAAAGCACCAGAGTCCCCTTCACAAGGTCTCCCTCCGGCCCGCGCCTGTAAAGGCCCATGAACTTCTCACATGTCGGACGGCCGATCCATTTGTGTAAATGACAGCATCACCGTCTAACGAATTCTCAAAAATCAACGCTTGTACTTCCGCTTGTCTGCGTTTTCTGTCTAGCTGGATGCAAACTGAAAAGGACATACAGAAATCTGTTGGCACTTGTACCCACTCATCGCCAGGTTCTAAGTCCCCCAGTGAACACGCCTGTTGAAGAATGTCTTCGGCTTGACCCATCCACGACCTTCCTTTTTTTAACCTGCCGCCCTTCACCTTCCTAATTTCACTATGTAGTGGATGTTGTGTATTTGCGTTAACTCTGAGGTAGGCACATGCTGACACAGTCATTTACTGCCAATATAGTACCTTGTGGTGTATGGCAGAGGGTCTTGAGCCTGTGGAATTAAGGCCGCCTGGCTAGTGCAATCGCCGCGAACTGTGCAGGTTAGAGGTTTCTTTTTGCCCCCGACAGAAAACAACTTCACACCTTACCGAAGATTCGAACCCGGGTCTCCCGAATGAGATTCTATACTCAGGCATTCTATCCACTCGGCCAGCCGCTCCTCCTTGCGGATATAGACAATCAATTTTAAGCAAATGAAAGAAGAAAAAGAAGGAGAAGATGCATACAGATAAAAGTGAAGTGGGTGGGGAAGTGGTCTCTCTTAGCGAAGTGGTTAAACCGCTTGTCTCGCGCTCTGAAGGTTGAGGGTTCGATGCCGGGCTTAGTCATTCAGTTCACGAGTGTTATTTATCGGAAACTCCTGGAGGTCGCTGTCGGAACTGCGGACGTCGTGATTTGTGCGAGACTTTCGTCAGGTCTCGCTGCGGAGTTTTCCTAGCCTTATGGGATACACTCGGTTCTATGACGACAATCCACTCGCTTTTATTCCTCTGTATTTAAAAGGGAATGTTATATTCAAGGAGAGGAAGATTACTTAACTGAACATAGATTACTGTCTGTGTTATTGTTTGCCGATTGGGATATTTGTGTTTCCAGCTACGTATTCTGGTTTCCCCCTCTTATTCTGTGTCGCAAACTTATATCTAACTTTTGTCGATGTCTTTTGTCAGTCGAGTAATCTAGTTAAGTGGTATGAAGGAAAGTAAACAGGAAAGATAGCAAGCAGGGGAGTAGGACAGACAGTTAGAACAGACAGACAGACAGAGACAGACAGGCAGGCAGGCAGGGCAGGCAGGCAGGCAGACAGACAGACAGACAGACAGACAGACAGACAGAGTTTGAACACGACTGACATATGATATATTCCCCAAAAAATCGTTGGTAATAGTCAAGTGATGAAGTGCTATACTGTTATATGGATACGAAACGTGGACAATAAGCAGACAAGCTGAGAAACATTCCATAACAGTAGAGATGTGGTTTCTAAGGAAAATGCAAATAAAACTACAGATGGACAGAAAAACTAATGAGCAAGTCCTACAAAAACCAAATAAAAATCGTAAATTAATTTGAACATTTACACTCAGACAGTCAAGAACTTTTAGGCAAATTATAAAGACAAATACACTGGCAAACTCAGTCGCAATGTGACATGTCAAGGATTATCTCTCACTATCTGTACTTCCTGTGGCCCTCTTTCCACAAATCTTTCTCTGATTGTCACAGTAATATTCCAGGTTTGTCTCTTCTAATAATATGGCCATAGCATGACTGCTGCTTTCTGATGTTTGTGACATGAGGTCTTCTCTTCCAAAGTACTCATGTTGGCTTTCTAAAACAATTGTCAGCATTCTTCCGTAAGAGCACATCTCAGAGGCTTGTGTGGGTTTGTTTGCTGTGTCTTGTTTACAAATTGTCCAATAGGGATATATAATGTCTGTTGGTGTTTGTTTTCATGATAATATGAATGATAATGAGTGTATTTATTTGATTAGTAACACGCTAATAACACTGGACTAATTTTTGGTGGGTTAGTTCCCCTATTACTAAGTTCCCTCATCATCAGATGAACTCACTCCGACTCCGAGGTTCTTGTACTTCACGTGCCCAAGTGAGGAGGCTGTTTTAACATCACACACCGATTGCCGACTGGTCTTTATCTGGTCCCGTGCAAAAGGATAATAGATCATCAAACGTGACCCTTTGGTCATAAGGACTATATATAGCCATACTAGGATCATTGGCCGGTCTCTCTGGCTGTGGGGTTACAACACTTTCTCTCTGTAATCCCGTTTATCACGCAGAGTCTCGTAGCGGAGCGAGAGCTGAGGCGGTTCGACCCCCGCTCGTGACTTGCGGGATACTGAGCCGGCCGCTCAGAAAGCAATGGCAAACTACTGAGCGTAATCTTGCCAAGAGATCAACATACAGCTGAAAGATGCTGGTGTTGACAGCTAAGTCCTGTAAAGGATATGCTAAAAAAAAAAAAAAAGGATCATTGTGTTGTTTTGTTTCGTGGCATCTCCCGCAATTGAAATGCTCAGTGAACTAAACTTTACATGATAATACTTGTTCATTTCAGTGTGTACCATGTTTGGTCCAAACTTACTTTTTGTTTGGCACTGAATCAGTTACAATATTGGTCTTCCACCATATACCGTGTCCGCCTTGTTTGTCGTTGTTATTGTTGTTTACCATAGTGTAGTGTTGAGGATATTTTATTTGCTCTTTCTAATACTCTTTATATGTTGGTATTCGTTTCTCTAAGATTGTTCTACGTGGGTTTCCCTCTGCCCTGCATTTATTATATTTCTGTAAGCGCCTTGAGGTGTGAAAAATGGTCCTCGTCTATGTACTTATCGGTATTTGATCTTTGTTTTTCCTTAAGGTGGATCATTGTACCGACACGTTAGTTATCCTCTTTTACTTCGTCTTCTTCTTCGTTGAACTTCAAACGTTTAAATGAATAAATGCAAAGACAGCAGCAGTCTACTTAATCTTGCTGACATCTCCATAGAGCTTGTCCTCAAATGGAGCTGCTGAATTCGAAAATAGTTCTCTCTGTCTGCGTATCCATCCTGGGTACTCTTACAACAAATGTTTAGCTGTCGTTTGCATGTTCCACAGTTAATTCATCAGTCTCTCATATATTTATTTTTTAAGTTATATTTAGTATTTCGGCTTGTTGTGTCCTGTCCGAAGTCTCAATGTTATTACTTATACTTTTCCTTTGAGCTGGCAATTTTGCGGATCATTTCAAACAACGTAATCTCCTAACATCATGCTTAATTCACCTGTTGTTTGTGGCGAATGTCTGACAGACATTTTTTACACGAAGTCTAGCCAGAAAACAAATATATTTGCTGCGGCAAATAAGGCCAGCGTGTGCGCATGTCCGTGCGTTTGTGTATGTGAAGTATGCCAGAGGAAAACTATTGACATTCAATTTAAATTCTATCTAGTGGCGCTTTGGCTTGCGGGCAGTGAACACGCTTCACAATTCCCCGACATACGGAGTGAAGGGTTTGAAATCAGCTACAGACGATTTTGAATTAGCCCGCCTAGCGTTGATTTCGATGGTACAGGCGTCGGTATTTCAGAGAACAATGAAAACTGAAACATAAAGAAAAATAACAACAACATATAAAAAACCTGCTACTAGTACCATTAGTATTGGGACTCTTCGCTGGCTGTTGGAGATAAAGACGGAGCTGGTATGGGAATGTCCCGAGTGCTGTGATATCGAATCTTGAATCAACGCAACTGGCAAACTACAACAAACATGCAGTTTCTTTGCAGGATGTTGCAATCAAGCCCAGATAGATTTCCAAGGCAATTTTACATTCATAAGTTTGCGGGGACAGTGAGCAGACAAGCTGAAAAACATCTGATGGCTGTGGAAATGGAAGGCAGAGAAGTAAATACCTGGACGGTTTCGCCACGTGGCATGATCGAGACGAGAACGCAGAGCTGATCCACGAATCTCGTAATCGCGTGATATGGCGAAACATGACAGCCCACGCTTATCGACATGGCACACAATGGATGAGTTTGCCATTGCTTTCTGAACGAGAAATCAACGTCGATGTCCCACTGACCGATGCATGAGTTGGTCCCATTACCCTGTCGCCAGCCGACATAATGTTTGATTGATTGATTGATTGATTGATTGATTGATCTTTATTTTCGAAGAGTTACAAATTGGGCACGCAGGCCCGTCTTACATTCGACCCTTCCAATCACTCATCTTTCGTTCATCAATAGTGCATAGGAAAAAAAAAACATTGTCAAATGAATGTTGTAGACATAAACAATGCATATTACTATGTTATGAGACACATCCCCCACCCAGCACACATCCACCACACACACATCCCTAACACCCACCCACACATCCCCAACACACATCTCCCCACCCACACACACACACACACGCACACACATCCCCCACTCATTCCCCAACCCACACACACTCACCCACCCACACATCCTCCACCCATCCAGACATCCTCCACCCATCCAGACATCCTCCACCCATCCAGACATCCTCCACCCACTCAACCACACACCCCAACCACTCAGCCAAACACACATCTCCCAACCCACAGACACACACACACACATCCCCTGACAACCCACACATCCCGAAGTTTAAGAGCTAGAGCTCTCTTATTCTTACAGAAAATCAATTGTAGAACATTTTGAGGCCACTGAGACAGTACATAAATAAATACACATAGTATTGTTTGGCGCTCATAGAAGGAGAAGAAGAAAGTAGAGATTAGAGGACGCACAGACAACATAAAACTTAAAAGCTATAGTTACCGACCGGGATTCTAACCTGTCACCTCCAAACTACGACAGCGCCTCGCTGCAGGAACAAGTGCACTTCGACGCATGACCAACTAGACACTCCCAAAAAAGTGTCTTAATTAGCCATGTCTGTTGTACAGATGAACCTTACAACTGTGGAATACGGACAGAATTCATATCAAACCATTGAGATAGCGTTAAAAGAAAAAAATTTTTGCGTATCCCTTACGGGACCTTGCAGTCAACACCAGCATTTTTCAGCTGCTGTTGTTGTATAGGCAAGTGTTACGTTCAGTAGTTTCCCATTGCTTTCTGAACGACCGGCTCCCAAACCAGCACGTTATAACACAACGCGATACGGTCTGCTGCACAAATCGTTCGCAGCTGAGCTTCGAACGTCTGGTACCCGGCTCACGAACCGCGTTCACAAGCCTTTAGCCACGGAGACACAAGATAGCGTTACAGGTCTCATAATTTTATATTAAATCAGCGTACGTCAAATAACAAACACACAAACACATCGGACCGTGATGCTGTGTCAAGTATATTCACAAACATTTAAAGAAGAGAAATGATTGGTCGGTTCAAATGCTATACATGTATTACACATAAAATCAATTGGAGAACATTTTGAGGCCACTGAAACAGTACGTAAATAAACGCACATAGTAATGTTTGGCGCTCATAGAAGGAGAAGGCGCTGTCGTCGTTTGGAGGTGATAGGTTCGAATCCCGATCGGTAATTATATAACTTTCAAGTTTTATGTTGTCTAGTGTGTCCTCTAGTCTCTACTTCCTTTTTCTCCTTCTGTGAGCGGCAAACAACACTATGTGTGTTTATGTATGTACTTATTCTTTCAGCTACGACGACTGAACGAAAAACAACAACAACTGCCTGGTACATCACAAACAGCTAAAAATGCAGGAAAAGAAAAGTAACGTCCGCATATAGACAGACAGACACGTCTGGGTATAATAATAATGTTAATGTTATTACATTTTCTAATTTCATGATTTTCTGTAGATCTGTTTGTGGTATTCCTGAGGAAGATTGGTATAATCAAAACGTCGTTCATTGTGTCGTAATACACTGCAGACCGCTTAAGGTGATCTCGGATGTTGCGAATTTCTGTTGTGAAGAACTATATTGTATTGCACCTTGTAAATGCATTACTATATGCGTCAGTTCTTATAAGAGGAATTTCTTATAAGAAGAATTTCTGATACAAAGAATTATTTCTTGGAACCCAGTTGAGTTCGCCTTATCAGTCTGCACTGTATATTTATTTTTATTTATTTATTTATTTTTAATTTCCTCTCCCCCCCCCCCCCCCCCCCCCCCCCCCATTTTGCGATTTATGCTTGCCGAAGTGGAGTTCGTTGTAAGGTACATACATACACTGTGTCTGTGTATAGTGACTCTCACATTTCGCCAAGAGTTACACATACTTAACTGCTTTTATTTCTAAAAATCCTGAAGTTGATTGTGATGTCCTGAAAAGTACATGCTACCAACGTTAAAAAAAAACAACACAGACACTCACAGATAAACACGAACGTTTCAACTAAAGTTTTCTTCAAACCAAAAAAAAAAATAATTAAAAAACGTTACCAATATTAAAAAACAAATTAGTTTCATATCCTTTACATGACATTGCAGTCAATTCCAGCGTTTTGGCTGTTCGTGATTTCATGGCAAGTTTACGTTCAGTAGTTTACCATTGCTTTTTGACCGACAGGCACTCATACAATTTTCATTTAAAAAAAAACATCAACTCAAGGCGGTCTGCTGCCAAATCGCCCGTAACTGTGTTTCGAACGCGGTATGCGGGATTACGAACTGCATCCGTAACTCCTTCACCACGGAGCCGTTAACAATATTACCTAGATGAAAACGAAAATATCACAACCCATAAACAAGCTATCCGAACATCCCATCGCAATAAAACCATACTGCAACTCGAAGTCCTGGAAGAATAAAAACAGCCTGTTAAGTGTCTCTAGAACTCCAGGGCAGACAAGAGAGGACATTCATTACTATGAATGATTTCATTTTATTATCACCAGTCGAGTTGTGTGGAGCTCTCTTCATGATATGTCAGTCCGTTATAAAGTGGGGAAACATTTTCTATGATGATTTTACTCTATTTTAAAGAGAACTAACTGTTTGTTTTATATTTTGGGATCAGCTGTCCTTGGTTATGAAAAACTATTCTGTCTGTCTGTCTGTCTGTCTGTCTGTCTGTCTGTCTGTCTGTCTGTCTGTCTGTCTGTCTGTCTGTCTGTCTGTCTGTCTGTCTGTCTGTCTGTCTGTCTGTCTGTCTGTCTGTCTGTCTGTCTGTCTGTCTGCCTGCCTGCCTGTCTGTCTGTCTGTCTGTCTGTCTGTCTGTCTGTCTGTCTCCTACTTCCTGCTCTCCCTCTCTCCATTTATTTAGGTCTTTCTTTCTTTCTTTCTTTCTTTCTTTCTTTCTTTCTTTCTTTCTTTTCTTTCTTTCTTCTTTCTTTCTTTCTTTCTTTCTTTCTTTCTTTGCACCTGTCTATCCAACTGACCCGCCGGCCGTTCGTTCATCTATTCACCGGGTTCTATTTTCCTCTTTGCTTGCCTGTATGTCTGTTTTCTGTGTCAAGAACGCAGTTTAATTGCTTCATATGCATTACAGTTGTCATGTTTGCTTTTAAAATGAAGAAAACATGTTGAGACGAAACGTTATCCGCGCGTTCATGTTCCGTAAATCTTCTCTGCATGACATTAAAAAAGAAACGAAAATAACGTAACGTGGGTAAACTGGAAACATGCTCATACCTGGCATAAGGGGTTATATAAGACAGAAGAAGGACACGCTGGCATTCTGGAGATTTGAAAACACAGCCTGCTTGATATACTTTCAGATTGTCGTGTAAACCAGTCACCTGAAGAAGTATTTGTGGGAAGATATGCTCGGCTCCCGGACTTGTCTGGGCGAAACGTGTACACAAATCTTGCTCGTTGTTTTTCTTTCTTGTTTGCATGTAAGGTTAGCTAGACACCAGTGTCGGTTTTTGATCGGGATGGATGTGCGGGAGTTCTCCGTGGAGAAATTATTAAGCCACCTGCCTCGCTCTACAAAGGCCGTGGGTTCGTTTACTGATTCTCGGATTCAGTTCACGAGTGATTTTTTTTCTCGGCGATTCCTCGGGATCGTCGTTGGAGCTACCGAGTTCATGCTGTGTGCGGCGCTTTTGACTGCCCGCTCTGCGGAAAGAGACTCAGCCATGTGGGATAAAACTTGGTGCAATAAAATCGAACTTCTCGAGCTTAAACTTCCTTATGTTGATACGTAATGTTGGACTTATATTAGGTCACAGAATGAGACGTTGTGGTGATCAATTCCTTTTCTCTTTGCCGTTTTCCCTGTTGGCTACTGGTACTCATGGGATGAGATTTGGTTGTCCCAAAGCTTTAAGATTGGGAGAAGCTCCACTACTGGAGATTACACTCCGGCCCATTGTGGTGGTAAGACACTGCGCTGTCAAGGAACCCGACACGTATGTGTTGAATCATTACCGTTTGCACAATGAAATGTATTTCCAACGCTTTATGTCTGTCGCTTTGACTCTAGGATTTGGTGTAATTTGCAACAATACTTCTTTGTAACATCGCCTCGTTGGAACATCACGTTGCCTTGGGAGAGCTTTCTTTAACATTACCTTGTGGTAGCACACTTTTCCCTTAACATTACATTGTGGTAGCTTACTTCTCTGCAATATCAGCTAGTTGTAACACTGCCTCTCTGTAACGTAGTAGCATAATTGCTCTGTAACATCACCATGTTGTAACACTACATCCGTGTACAAACACATCGCATAAACACCACTTCTATCTGTGTATCTGTCTATATAATCTACCTGATTATGTATCTATCTAGCTTATCTTATTTGTCTGTCTGTCTCTGTCTACCTACCCCGTCTACCTGTTTGTCTGTTTGCCTGAAGTCTGCTCTCCTGTCTGTCTGTCCGTCCTCCCGTCCTCCCGTCTGTCCATCTCTCTGTATGTCATATCAACAAATGTACTCGTAAAATCCCTTACATCTGTGAGAAATTGTCCGAATCTTAAAGACCGTCTATTCAAGTAGTCGCGACATGGCACAGACGGATAACTATTTCACCTTCCACAGAACCAACCGCTTGCCTTAACGGAGATTAGAAAGGACGAACTGAAATACACGAGACACACATCCCAGGATCTCGGGAACCGCCCCTGGAGAGTTGTGTCGTCCACAATAAGTGTCTGTCGGTGCGCAATGAGAAACCAGTTCTAGACTTCTATCCTTGCCGCATACTTTACAGGCCGACCTTCAATGATTTGTTCCATAGGCGTTATAAAATAAAAAAAAAAAAGGATGGCAATATTACCACTCCTTCTGGACTTCCGGTCCCATATAGCGGATAGGCTGTTGAGCTGTAAAGACTTCTGTGGTGTTTTTGCTTCTGACTACGATTGTTACGCGCTAACCTCTGAAGCCGGAGTGGGTTCGCCTGAAGACGAGGGACACCGGTAAAAGGGAAAGCTAACCCACATGCGAAATTCAGTCCATTACTACTATAAATAGTGTATAATGGCTACGCTTGAGTTAAAGGCGAGCGAACGAAAAAGAAAAAAGTTACGCGCTTTCCTCATTTTGGACTGGTAGTTCATGGTTTCGTCGCCAAGTTGTTGGGTTAAGTGCTTTGAGTGACGCTACGACCTGTGGATTATTTCATGTGGAATGCTTTTACATATCTCCTCGGTTGTTTCTATTGTGAACGGCAAGTTCATAAAAATGGCGGCCGGCCGGTTGAGAACTAGCTGGTATTGCCTTATTCGGTAATGTGTGTGCAACTGCTAGTGTTTCAGTGGCTGCCGGTCTCATCGACGATAAACTGTAATTGTAATGGCGGACTGTTGTGTTGGCATTCTGACACAGACTTTATGCAATTACGCTTCTGCGTGCTGTTGGTTTGTCGGGACTGCTGTCTGCTGCCCTTTTCACATGCGACAGTGAGGAGCATTTTGTATGATATTCACTGGCACATGACCGAAGCATTATGGAGTGACCCTTTGCTATGAAGTTGAAACCACGACTAACGACTAACCTCTCCTTCCCCACCTACCATCATACATGGGTAGTAGATCGGATGTCTAGCCTTCTAGGACAAGGGCGAAGAACTAGGATGGTGTGTGTACATTGCTGGTAGTAAAAGTCTTTCGGCAGTTTGAAATTGGAAAGATCTGCCCAGAAAAACGCCCACATTAAAAACAAAGAAAAGAAAACATATATATAATGTTTCTGATAGATACTTTGTGTATTATTGTAGGTATACATGTTTCGTGCGCTGTGTTGAAATACCCCTTGTGTGATCTGCGTGAGGAGGCTGGATCACTTGTGAAGATTTATGTGTGCTGTGAAATCGATTCTTTATTAATCAAACAAAGCAAACGCCAGACTGTATGCAATGGGATTGATCGCTTAGAAAATAAACAGTTAACGCAACATACTCTAAACATGTGTTCATACACTGACTTCACTGAAAGGATATTTTGAATGCTAACGATAATAAAGGAGCGGACAGCTGAGATTAAGCGAGTGTGGCCCTTAAGGAAAGCTATTAAAGTAAACAGACGAGACACAAGGAATAACACAACAACACGAACAATAACAAAACCCTCCTTAACTCACCCACACATACACACACAGACACACATGCTCACACACACGTACGGACACAACCACACAACACATACACACAAACACACACGCACGTACGGACGAACGCACGCAAGTATTCACGCACACACTCTTGTATATTTGAGTGTCTGTGTGCAATTTCTGTGTCCTTTTCAAATACCTAACACATTAAGTCTGAACACAACAATGTATTCAACATCAATGACAATGGGAGGAGAAGAACGGCCTCGTGCGATAGGGTAATCATCTGCTACAGGCGCTACCAGATATCATCCCTGCTAGACGTCTTTGAACATTGAAATGCCCAGGAGACAATTCTCATAATCACACTGATTACATACTTATAAGCAATCAGTTTTGAAACATCTAGAAGCGCTCCGTGGTGTAGTAACTAAGCCGTCGTTTCGCGCTCTGAAGGTTGTGTATTTGCTCCCCGGACCTCGTCGTTCCAGCACGAGTGTAGTTTTCCGGAGACTCCTGTGGGTCATCGCTGGAGCTTCGGAGTTCGTGCCTTGTGTGATGCTCTCAACAAGCGGCTTGTCATTCTGCGGAGAGAGACCGATTCACATGGGCAATACCCTGCGCAGTGATGTCTTTCCTGTCGATTTTAGATTTCGAAAAAGCTTCTTTTTTTTTTTTAAATTCGCATATCCTTTACAGGACATCGCTGTCAACACCAGCATCTTTCAGCTGATTGTGTTGATTTCTTGGCAAGATTACGCTCAGTAGTTTGCCATTGATTTCTGAGCGGCCGGCTCAGTTATCCCGCAAGTCACCAATGCGGGGAGAACCGCTTCCAATTCTCTCGCGCTGCGTTACCCTGCGTGGATAAACGGGATTACGGAGAAAGTCGTGTAACCCCTCAGCCAGAGAGACCGGCCTAAAAAGCTTACTGTCCGTAAAAATAAAATAAGACCTGGAGCAGATTGCAGTTGTGACAAGCTCTACGAGATAGTAAGCAGTGTCAAAGCTGAGATACTCTGCAAAGTTTAGAGATATTCCCTGACCACAGAAAAGCACCTTGCACAAGAGAAACTCACCCTATTAATATTTCTGGACATGAAAGGGCTACCAGACCACCTACACAATTGTCTCCAGTTCAACAAGGTTTATCCGTCAGTATAGGACAGGACATGTTACACATTCAAGGTGTCATCAACTACCAGTATCACACACCCCTTCCAGCTGTAAGGCTGCACACACCGCCACCTGATCCTTAGCACACTATTTGTCCTTATCTAATGGTGTGCATGCCCACCACATTCGAAAACGCGTCTAAATAAATTCTTGGGTAAGAACAACACTAAAAAACATGTACAAAAAATACTCAGACAGTTGGAAATTACAGATGGTAAGTGCCGTGCAGTGGCAACATCCTTTGGAGCTGAAACCAACGACATGTAATTAACAATACTCCTTAGAGGAGAAATCAGTAATCACATCTTTCCTTATATCTTGCCGAAGACCGAACGCTTATGGGAAATGTTCCTAGTTCAATGACGTGGATTCGTCATCAGAACAATTACCTGCATCACAGTTGATCACATCTCTTACAGGAGCGGCATTTGCTTTTCCTCAGATGTTCATCTACAGGGTATCAGAACCAGCATGGAGCGGCCGTGAGTGCTGCAAAACACCGTAATGACAGGTGTTAACAAACACAATTACAAGATCACAGATCGTGTTCTAACGCTATATAAGGTCAGCGAAGAGCGTTACAAAATGAAACGAAAGTTACAAGAAAGTCGATAAACTGCAAGTGAAAATGTGAAAAGGACAAAACGCGCGGATAGCCGCGCTGAGGTTAAGAGGCTTAACTTCTATGTTAAAATGTGCACATGTGGTTTTAGTTTGTGCAGTTGCTGTTGTTGTTGTCGTCAAATCCACCGTATCGAGTTGTTCACTTGTGTACAGATTAACGGAGAATTTATGGCCGCGGTTGCTAGTTTGTTGCTATATGTGCGAATCCGATCATGGCGGATAGTTAATAACACAACCAACACCCCCCCCCCCCCCCCCACACACACACACACACTCACACCCTGCGGAAACGGAAGGCGTTTTAATAGACGGAGACAGAGACGTTTTAGTAGCGTTGATGTACTTTTAAAATAATACTTTATCAGTTGATTTGTAATGGTGTCATGGACAAGAGCTTTTGTCGGATTAACATCGTAACTCTGGGATTTTCATTCTTGTGACAGGTGTGAGCTTGGCTGCATCGTGATTTGGGCTGCATAACAGAGAGGGCATGTAAATGCTAGAATACTGTCAGTTGTCGTAGGTAAGTACAGGAAGTAATGACGTTTGTAACTAACTAGTAAACTTGTGATTTTGTACTTTGTGAAGTGGGTTAGCCAATAAGCGGGCACTCTTCACCTCTGCACCGCAAGGTACAAGAGGAACATGATGAGATGAGAAATGAGAAGTGGGTTAACCGTGATAGCTATATAAGGTATACACTGTAAAGAATTATTGTAGTACTTTCTATTTGAAGAGAGAGAGAGAGAGAGAGAGAGAGAGAGAGAGAGAGAGAGAGAGAGAGAGAGAGAGAGAGAGAGAGAGAGAGAGAGGAGAGAGAGAGAGAGAGAGAGAGGGAGAGAGAGAGAGAGACCTTTACTTAACTAATTGTGATACGGACGACGAACAATCCTATCGCCTTGCGTTAGTGCTTTATGAGAGGATTCCGCTTACATTATTATTCCCATTCCTAGATTCCTAGATTGAGAACCCATATGTGGAAAGAATGAGATTGCGGAGGATCGGCAGGGGTTCTGGAAGAATCTCAAAACTGAGAGGGAAGACCAGGAAAACTTTTAATCTGATAGCGGTGGGAACGATTAGTAGTATGATTCTTCGCTGGCTGTTGAACGAACGGACGGAGCACGTACGGGAATGTCCTGAGTGCAGTGATGTCGGTTCTTAAATCAACTCAACTCAACTCAACTCCTAGATTCCTTCTTTAGTGTTAATTTCTCTCTTACTTAATGTTAGCTCATTCTACCCGAATCGTTGCTGTATGCATTAATTTGCCTTTCTCTGACACGGAAGATTATAATCCTAATTGTTCTCGAAGTATTCTAGTTGTATCTTCTTCTCTTTTTCCTGCGTTCTCTTTAAGACTTTGATACAAGCTTCGGATAGATACTTGCATGGTTTAATGTTGTTTTGATGATTCATTGTGGTCTTCATATATTTTGTTCATAATTGCTTCTTTAGTGTTCTATCTTATGTTGAATTCTCCTTTACTTATGTTTCGTTCATTTCACCTCGAGCGTATCAGTAGGTTAAGTTAGTTCCAGGATCTTCACATTGAGTTGAGATAGCCACAGAGAAATTACAAAATACCAGCCATGCTACACAACCTGTGGTGATATTGACAGATGCAAAATCCGTAATAGAGGCGCTCCTGTCTGGGAAATTGCCAGTTCTGAGGACACTACTTTCTGAACTTAGCAGTCAACGTAAGATCACCATACAGTGGATACCATCCCACTGTGGAGTCCCCAGAAAACGACAGAGCTGATCGATTGGCTAAAGAAGGAGCAAAAGAAGAACAATCTGATGTGCCCATTACATACCACCAAAAGAAAAGAATGATCAAATCAGTCAGAAGGCCACAATAGATTACGCAACCACATGTATACAAAATTCAAGATTGGTGACTCAGCCATGTGCACATGTGGTTTGGCGTCGCAGACAGCAGAGCACATACTCCAGGATTGCCCAAACTACAACATATCCAGGCGAACCTTCTAGCCTAGAGAGACAACAGTGGAAGATAAACTCTATGGACCGCTGAATGAATTAAAAAAGACTGTTGGATTCATACGAGAGACAACATTGCAGTTATAAGCATATTTCAGGCGAACGAAAGAAGAACCCCATAATTTTGTGGCTGTTAATGATTTTCTATGCAATGTTATGTTCAGTAGTTTGCCATTGCTGTTTGAACGACTGTTACCCCTTAGCCACAGATCAGTAGGTACCCGCAAAATAATCAATGTTCATATCCTAACGGTTTTCGAAGCAGTCTAGTTGTGTATTATCCTTCCTGCCTGTGTTGTTGTTATTCTTCTTCTTCCTCAACTTCATTCCCCTTTTCATACTCCCTCTCTCTTCTTCCTCTTCCTGTTCCTCCTCTTCCTGCTCTTATACCTCCTCTAGGAAAGAATCCTAGTTCGCGCGCGAGCATGTATGGCAAAGTTGTCTAATTTTGAAAGCTTGCCCGGGCTGAGATATATCCGGACCGCTCTTTTGGATTTTCAGCTTTCGAGATATTTTTAACTTGTGCAGCATGACCAATAGAACGTTTCTTCATTTCCATAATCAGCCAGATAACTCCTTGACATTTCCTAGCAGTCAGTTTCTATCTGATCGTTAAAAATGCCCTCTACGTAAAACATTTTAAGAATCACTGGATATTACGGTTCTCGTCCCGTTAGCACAAATCAGTAGTTCCCACTTAACATTTTTCGTATCAAGAGCAGAGACTTAACTACTTCGTATACCACAGTTTTTGGTTAGTTTCGTCGCTTATTAGGCGCTGATGATATCCCTACAGATTTCGTTGACATTAATACGCAGTGGAAACTTTTGATTACTGCAGCTTTTTTGTCTTTATAAATCCTCGTTTTTCTGAATTTTTATATCTACTTTTGCCCTAATCACGGCAACCGATTAATCCTTCTTAATGAAAAGAGCTTTCTAGCTTTTTAGCTAACAAATGTGAATTTCCGAAGCTATTTGCAAATTAAAAGTGTCTGTGAATTAATCCCAAGTAATAGGTTTTAATGTTTTCTTACAGCTTACATGGTAATTGTTTTTGTTTTGTGTATTAATATGCTTTGAAGAAAGGGGGAAAAAGTGAAGACGAAAAGATAGGAATCAAATGATTACATAAGTCATCTAACGGGACAACTAATTATAAGTGGATCTGATATCTGGACACTAGTAAACATAAATTGGGGATGTACCACTTAAGTAAAGAATAGAATAGAACAAGCCAAACATATTATAATTGATTAGCATTATAAGCAAAATTTCAACTTATTTAAATTCATTAACAAAATGCCGGCTGTTGTCTTCTGTTTTTATCACCGGCTTGAAACATAAATCCTCAGGCAGCTCAGATCAAGACGTTCTGTCTATTGCAGCTTCCTGACTCTGGTATTATTTCGTATTATTTATACTCGTATTATGTCTCTGTCTTTAATTCTCTTCATAGTGTGCCTTGGATCACCCTCTTTTTCATTTGCTCTGTGGGTTCAAGAAAAAGGACTGTTTAGGTCTAATATTCCAGGTGGCAATTTTGGAGACGTTCCTAGGTAAGAGATGGTTCAGACTCCTTGCGGCGTCATACCTCTTCTAGAATAGGTTCTTGGTTGACTGAGTTAAGGCATGGATACTTTATGTTTAGACTTGTTCATGGTTGGTTTGTTTTGGCAGCTATTGTTTCACGGGATGTTGTCCGGAGCTCCGAGCCACCCCTCCATAGTCGCCCTTGTCCACATCCATGGTAGGTTACAGTGTTACTGTTCTTTGCTTCCCACAATGGCCCCGTTAACACACGGGCGATATTACAAATCGACGATCTAGTTTTAATGAGCGCAAGCTGCGCATTCTAGTTTGCAATTGTCTGAGAAATTTAGATGTCCGATTCACTACCTAATCGGTGGGGAAGTGGGGATGTATACACTTTTGTGTCAGTTATCTGAGAAGTGTAGATGCCCGATTCACTATCTAATCTGTGGGGGAGTGTGGGTGTGCACACTTGTGTTTCAATTATCTGAGAAGTTTAGATGTCGGATTCACTACCTAATCGGTGGGGGAGTGAGGGTGTATACACCATTGTTGTTTCAGTTGTCTGAGAAGTTTAGATGTCGGATACACTACCCAATGGGTGGGGGAGTGGGGGTGTATACAGCATTGTTTCCATATATTGTAACAGTCTACACCGTTGAGGGAGCAGCGTCAGCACAACTGGATACCGTTTGTCTTCCGGCCTGTTGATTACATGTTGAAGTCTTTGCGAGGCAGGTTTTAAAAAAACAATTAAGCTGCCACAAGGTCCATCCAGCCTAAGCTTGGTACTAGGAAATTAGCTTTGAAGTCCAGGCGACAAGAATGATATTGCCAACACACCGATAGATGCTGATCGTCTAAAATATGGGGCCAGAACTATAAACCCAATATTTATTTCAAATCGAGGGTATCAAAGTGTACACGCAAAAATTAAAAAAAAAATTATTTTTCAGTTTATATCCTAAGTGGTTTCCAAGTAATCCGGTTGTATATTCTTCTACTTCTTGCTCATGTTGTTGCTGTTATTCCCCCTCTGCATTCCTCTTTTCATCTTCCGCCGATTTCTCCTCCTCTTCTTCTTCGTCTTCTTTTTCTTCCTCCTCCTCTCGTTCCTTCTCTTTCATCTCTTCATCATTCTCTTCCTCTCCCTCCTGAAAAGAATCTCAGTACCGTGCGCGGACATTTATGGCAAAGTTGTCTCATGCTGAAAACTTGCCCCGACAGAGATACACCCAACCCACTCTTTTCGATTTCCAACTTTGGAAGCATTTTAAACATATGCATTGTACACAATAGAACATGTGTTCCTTTCCCTATTCACCCATATAACTAGCTCATTAACACCCTTCATCAGCGATCATAGTATGCCTTATTCAACCACTAAATCATTTTGAGAATCACTGGATTTTACTATTACGTTTCTCACCCACTCAGCACAAATCAGGTATTTCCAGCTTACCTATTTCGTATCAGGCGCAGAGACTTAACTACTTCATATACGACAGTTTTTGTTTCAGTTTCGACGCTCATTAGACGCTGATAATATCCCTACAGATTTCGTTGACATTAATGATCAGTGTAAACGTTTGATCACTGCAACCTTCTTGTCATTATAAATCCTTATTTTATGTACTTGTATATCTATCTTTCCCCTAATCACGGCATCAGATTAATCCTTCTTAATGAAAAAGCTTTCTAGCTTTCAAGCGTGCATTTCCGAAGCTACTTTTTGCAAATTAAAATTGCCTATGAATTAATCCCAAGTGATAGGTTGTAATGTTTTCTTACAGCTTACACGGGAATTGTTTTTGTTTTGTGAATTAATATGCTTGGAAAAGGAAACACGAAATGAAGGCGAAAGTTAGGAATCAAATGATTACAACAGTCACCTAACAGGACACTTAATTATAAGTGGATCTGACGTCTGGACACTAGTAAACATAAATGGGTGATGTACTACTTAAGTAAAGAATAGAATAGGCCAATACAAACACATTACATTTGAGGAGTATTATCAGCAACATCTTTTCTTACTTAAATTCAGAAATAAAATTGGCAATTTTTCTCTTCCGTCCTTTATTGCCGGCTTTAAGCATAAACCCTTAAGCAGTTCAGGTCAAGACATCCTATCCTTTGCTATCTCTTGTAGGTCTCTCAATGTCCTCCTCATATTATTGTCCTCCTGACTTTAATTATCCCCTCCATTCCCCATATTATTGCCCTCTAACTTTAATTCTCCCCTCCGTGCCCCATATATTGTCCTCTGACTTTAATTCTTCCCTCCATTCCCCATATTATTGTCCTCTGACTTTAATTCTCCCCTCCATTCCCATATTATTGTCCCCTGACTTCTAATTCTTCCCTCCATTCCCATATTATTGTCCTCTGACTTTAATTCTTCCCTCCATTCCCCATATTATTGTCCTCTGACTTTAATTCTCCCCTCCATTCCCCATATTATTGTCCCCTGACTTTAATTCTTCCCTCCATTCCCCATATTATTGTCCCCTGACTTTAATTCTTCCCTCCATTCCCCATATTATTGTCCTCTGACTTTAATTCTCCCCTCCATTCCCCATATTATTGTCCTCTGACTTTAATTCTCCCCTCCATTCCCCATATTATTGTCCCCTGACTTTAATTCTTCCCTCCATTCCCCATATTATTGTCCCTCTGACTTTAATTCTTCCCTCCATTCCCCATATTATTGTCCCCTGACTTTAATTCTTCCCTCCATTCCCCATATTATTGTCCCCTGACTTTAATTCTTCCCTCCATTCCCCATATTATTGTCCCCTGACTTTAATTCTTCCCTCCATTCCCCATATTATTGTCCTCTGACTTTAATTCTCCCCTCCATTCCCCATATTATTGTCCTCTGACTTTAATTCTCCCCTCCATTCCCCATATTATTGTCCCCTGACTTTAATTCTTCCCTCCATTCCCCATATTATTGTCCCCTGACTTTAATTACTTCTTCACTCCATTCCCCATATTATTGTCCCCTGACTTTAATTCTCCCCTCCATTCCCCATATTATTGTCCCCTGACTTTAATTCTTCCATCCATTCCCCATATTATTTGTCCTCTGACTTTAATTCTCCCTCCATTCCCCATATTATTTTCCTCTAACTTTAATTCTCCCCTCCATTCCCATATTATTGTCCCCTGACTTTAATTCTTTCCCTCCATTCCCATATTATTGTCCCCTGACTTTAATTCTCCCCCTCCATTCCCCATAATTATTGTCCCCTGACTTTAATTCTTCCCTCCATTCCCCTATTATTGTCCTCTGACTTTAATTCTCCCCTCCATTCCCCATATTATTTTCCTCTAACTTTAATTCTCCCCTCCATTCCCCATATTATTGTCCCCTGACTTTAATTCTTTCCCTCCCATTCCCCATATTATTGTCCTCTGACTTTAATTCTCCCC